>JAJOOH010014714.1:0-22811 GCA_029582605.1 Solanum gracilifrons | reverse complement strand
TATATATATGGTAGAACTTATAAGCAGAGAGGAATCGATTAATACGACATTTTCCTTATTTAAAGAAGAACTAAATCAGTAGCATTATTCTTTAGTTCCACCAAACTTTACTAAAATATAACAAGCAATATCAATTCAACCTTAATTATGGCAACTACAATCAATTAACATTAATAAATAAAATAAATAAAACTAATTTTACTTTACCGAGAGCAAAAAATCTGCACATAAAAATCAACTTAGCATAAATTAATCCACAACATGCCAAATCAAAATGACCATATTAAGGAAAAACACAAGTCAAGCAATAATATTTGTTTTACCATAATTATCAGACAAGTAAAAAAAATTAGACAAGAATCATTTATGGCCTAAAAGAAATCAATTTGCAACATTAACTTGCCTTTATGATAACAGAATCAGTCGTCTTGATACGGATCACTCAAATTAGCAATTATTAGGTTATATCAATTGAAGCTTACCATTCTAACTTTTATCACTAATAAACTAGCAAAGAGAGAGGACTAATATCAATAACTTAATAAAACAAAGGGTTGAACAGGATTTCAGCATTATTCAACAACTTGTATCAAGGATAATAATTCTGCCAGTAGTATGGTTCATACGATCCCAAAGTAGTAGCTTGTTAAGATGAAAATCATAGTAATTGATCAACTGTAATATCTAAGCATAAGATTCTAATTATACACATGAATTTGGGAATGAATCTTCCAAAACCAACAACCCACACCAAATTAGGGTCTTGAAATGTCAAGAATGTGTACATGAACGAATTAACTTGCACATTATCAAGTTTAACAGTGGCATATATGAAGATTAAAACATATTCAAACTTATATAGGCAAGTGATGAAATTCTGGGGAGAATTTAGACTATAAGGATATGTTGATATGCCAGCCATGAACAAAACCTAAGAATTTTAACAAATCACAGAGAAAACATGCTTAAATAACATTTTATAGCAGTCAACCAATCTGACAAAATGCAAGCAAAAAATAGTAGATCATAAGTGAATAATCCATTGAGAATTTAAATGGTAAATCGGACAAGATAATAAACCTGGACGGATCTGAAAAGATTCGTCTAGAACTTTAACTTCACCGGAATTCTTGCTGCTTCATTTGCCTCGCCGGAGCTTGTTGGTTTCGTTGTCAAAATTCGCCGAAACCAGTAGTTGAGGTTGCCTCTGGTCGCTGCTGTGTTGTCCTTGTCGGCGCTGCTGGCAGCTGCTTGGTGTTGTTGTCGCCGGAGCTGCTTGTGGTTGGTTTGCTGCCGCTGTTGTGCGCCTCGCCAGGCTCTGCTAATTCACCGAAAACTGCTGCCGAGTGGTTCACCGGTCGCTGGTTGCTGCTGCTCCTCGCTGGACTACTGTCTTCGCTGGAAAAAAAAAGAGTAGAGGAAGAGCAGCAACCTCGATGCTGCTGCTGTTGCCAGAGAGAGGGTCGCCGGTCGGAGAAAGAGAAGAGAGAGGAGGGGGTAGCTCCTCTGGTGACTTTCGCCGGAACTCGACGAGAATGAGCAGCGGCGGTGCTAAGAGAAGAGAGAATGGAAAACATAATTAGGGTATGGGTATTTTGTTTAGAATAGGAAGGTTTTGGAGGTTTAATCCGAACCATTGATTTAATAAGAGATGAATGGATAGGATTTACTCCGGTTTTAATTCAAGGATGGACGGATGGGATTAAATTACTTGGAATCTGAATTTGAAATAAGAATAGGCTAAAATTGAAATCACCAAAGGCTATAATTAAAATGAGAATTTGAATGGAAGTGGCTAGAACTGAAATGAATTAGAATATAATAGGCTAAAAATTAGATAATTTAGAGGAAGTTTAAGGAAATGCTATCCAATTAAAGTACTACATATATTAAAATATTTTCATACAAATTATACACATCTAAATTTAAAACATTTGAGTAAGAAATAATTATTTCATGTTTAACCATCGATAAAATATAATAATTTAATACTAATTACAATAATTTTTATAAATCAAGCCTAGTAAAATATATAATTTTTAGACAAAATCGATTAAAATTTTAAACTCGAAATATGTTTTAAAAATACGTATCTAATCGAATAGCATTTCAAAAAGGGTTATAGGTCGGTGAAAATTGGGTGTCAACAGCTGCCCCTTGGTTTCTTGATAATGAAGGATGAGTTGTCGGGCAACCAATGTTGACTTAGTAGCCGATTTTTTCTAACCAGCGAAAGATATCAGCAGGATCAATTGAAACGATATGGAGTTGAAAAGGGGTACGACCGAGACTTTGGTATTAAGTCGCCTACATATCTCTGGTTATACGAGAATCTGGTCCTGTGTAGTTCTAGATTAAGGAGCAAACTAAACTCCTAAAAATTGAAAGAGAGGTACGGTATTCGAACGAGAGATTTCGTCTTGAATGGATAGGATTAGAGTAGCGGAAAAGGCCTGATAGGAAGATTTTCGATTTAAGAGAAAAGGATCTGATGAGAAGGAGCAACATGAGTAGCCAGTGATTAAATGGAAAATGGTGATACGAGTAGCAAAGAGTTTGACAGGGCCTTTGTTGCGATAGATGTAATCACGATAATTGTAGCCGAGAGGCGAAAAATGTCTTATCTGCAAAATATTAGTCTCTGCAAATCTGTAGCTTATGATATTATTATAGCAAATATATCAAACAAACGATAAAGGTAAACATGATGCAATTTCCCATATTGACAATGATGTTTGCCATAAGACTATGAAAATGATGTCTACGGCCATGATACGTAAAATTATATCCTCAGGTCATGAAACTGTTGTCTGCAGCCCATGAAAAATGATGCCCTTAGATTATGACACCTTCAGATCATGATAAGCAGAAAGTGAATCCTTAGGCCTTGATATGATGTCTGTAGGCCATGAAAAAATTATGCCCTTAGACTATGACGCCTTCGGATCATGATAAGCAGAAAGTAAATCCTTAGGCCATGATATGATGTATGCAGGCCATGAAAAAATGATGCCTTTAGACCATGACGCCTTAGGAATATGAATAATGAGTAAAGAGAGCATATATGTAATTCGGGAATTTATTGATACTTGTAGCTTGATTGGAATTTATTCGGGCATACGCAATCTTCGGGCACAATGCAATTCTCGGGCACATGCAATATCGGGCACAATGCATTCTTCGGGCATATGCAATATCGGGCACAATGCATTCTTCGGGCATATGCAATATCGGGCGTAATGCAATCTTCGGGCTCATGCAATAACGGGAACAATGCAATTCTCGGGCACATGCAATATCGGGCACAATGCAATTCTCGGGCATATGCAATATCAGATACAGTGCAATATTCGGGCACATGCAATATCGGGCACAATGCAATCTTCGGGCTCATGCAATATTGGGCACAATGCAATCTTCGGGGACATGCAATATCGGGCACAATGCGATTCTCAGGCACATGCAATATCGGGCATAATGCAATCTTCGGGCATATGCAATATCGAGCACAATGCAATCTTTGGGCTCATGCAATCTTCGGGCACATGCAATCTTCGGGCACATGCAATATCGGGCATATTGCGATTCTCGGGCACATGCAATATCGAGCATAATGCAATCTTCGGGCACATGCAATATCGGGCACAATGCAATCTTCGGGCTCATGCAATATCGGCACAATGCAATCTTCGGGCTCTTGCAATATTAGGCACAATGCGATTCTCGGGCACACGTGATAGTTGTTTGATGGCATAGAGGAGGGGACAGCTCCTCCGGTGACTGTCGTCGGAACTCGACGAGAAAGTGCAGCGGCGCTGCTAAGAGAAAAGAGAATGAAAAACATAATTGGGGTATGGGTATTTTGTTTAGAATAGGAAGGTTTTGGAGGTTTAATCCGAACCATTGATTTAATAAGAGATGAATGGATAGGATTTGCTCTGGTTTTAATTTAAGGATGGACGAATGGGATTAAATTACTTGGAATCTGAATTTGGAATAAGAATAGGCTAAAATTGAAATCACCAAAGGCTATCATTAAAATGATAATTTGAACTGAAGTGGCTAGAACTGAAATGAATTAGAATAGAATAGGCTAAAAATTAGATAATTAAGAGGAAATATAAGGAAATGCTATCCAATTAAAGTACTACGTATATTAAAATATTTTCATACAAATTATACACATCTAAATTTAAAACATTTGAGTAAGAAATAATTATTTCGTGTTTAACCATCGATAAAATATAATAATTTAATACTAATACAATAATTTTTATAAATCAAGCCTACTAAAATATATAATTTTTAGACAAAATCGATTAAAATTTTAAACTCGAAATATGTTTTAAAAATACGTATCTAATTGAATAGCATTTCAAAAGGGGTTATAAGTCGGTCAAAATTAGGTGTCAACAGAGGCTGATATCCATAATTTTATGGAGCAAGATTGAGATCAATGGGAAAAAGTCATTGCCCCTCATTTTGCGAACTGAGCATAGATGTAAATCTGTCTGTAAATTATGAAAATATGTCATGAACAAAATTTTGATATTAGGTGTATCAACGGGATGTTGTAACGACTGAACTTTAAGGAATATACTAGAGTATGAATGGATTGATATAACACTAACTCTTTCTGGACACTTTCACTATCTGATTCTTAATACTGGAATTGGTTTCTCATCTTATCGTCTCCCGCTTAGGTCTGAAGCTGATACTTTAAAGCTATGGATCTATTCCATCTTTTCTAAACTAGTCTATATTAGATTTACTCTAATACTTGGAAAATGCTACTCTCGTGGTTACGGAACTCTCTAGGTGCAAATACTAAGATTCCTTCTAGGTCTTCTTTCTAAGATACTAGTCTTAACTTCTTTCGGCTTCTATAGAAGACTTTCTATAACTGCTACATGTAGTTACCTATAAAGTCATTAATCAAACTCTTAATAGTGTGAATTATTCTTTGTAGCCCACTAACATTGTCCTTCTAAGTTCATATCAATCTAACCAGAGGAAACGTGAACTATATTTGAAAGTTTCATCATTGGCTATATATAGTCCGTTTGGCCAACTCTTAATCCACATTGATAACTCAAATATACTATCTAGGAAGATATAGAAAATCATAAACTCAATTAGAACCTTGTCCGACTACATACGATCTTGGGTACACCCCTTAATGCTCTTGTTAATCTAATGACTTAGCCTCACTTTATTAGTCTCATATAAGAGTCATAATACCACACTTGTACCACTCACATTTATTGCAACTAACTTCTTAATTCCTCACCTACTCTATATCAAATCTACCATATCAGATCTCAGAACCACCATCTTCACCCTCATGTTGCCACATTTTTTTTTTATCACAACACTCAATCTCAAATTCAAGCTTAGTGTCTAATACTTAACACGGAGATCATTATAAATGATCCCATACTATACTAACTGATAACTACTAGATAAAATTAAGAAACACTATCCCACTAAGACCTCATGAAAAGTAGTCAATCTTTATCTCTCAATCTAGATACTTACAATTTACCATCACATTTCCTTTCACAACTTAAGTACTATTTACCCATTTACTATACATCATTGCCAAATTAGTTCTATAACCCTGTGAACATCATGACTCTACTAAAAAAGAATCATAAGCCTAGCTTAGATCTATCACCTCATGAATACTCTATTCTTCTTATTCAACACCTATACTTGGCCTTCACTAATAGAATATTACATTGACATAAACTCCCGTATGGTTAAAGTATACTCTAACTCATCCAAACTAGTAACTCTTACTCTACTTAAAGTATACTCTAACTCATCCATACTAGTAACTCTTACTCTACTTATAGTATACTCTAACTCATCCACACTAGTAACTCTTACTCTACCTTCTATCATGAAATCTACACAAACTCGTGACTTCTTAGTCTATCCATAGAGAAAAACTCCTCATTAATAACTTACTAGGTGCATGACTGCAAGAACATATATTACGTCATCACTATCTCTCTTTCTTAGATTAATATACCTCTGCATGCATACTTTTAACACTAGGCAGTTTTACTACTACGACTTATAACACCACAACTCATACTATCTCTTCGGGTGAAAAAACATACCACCCAAGCAATTTGAACACACTTTTTTCATAATGGTCTCGCCTGAAACAAGGTTTAGATAAGTGAGTGTTGGACTACATCTCTCTTTTAGCTCGAACGGACGATTCACATGAATAAAAGTGCATTCTTCTGTATCTGAACACTTAAGCTCACTCGCGGGCTTCTCTCAGGCCCCTCTGCAGGATCATGACTTTAATTTTCTATCACCTTGAGTATGAGGGGTAATTGAATGAATTTAAGAAACACACGAGTATGAATAAGTTCCTTATGACATAGTTCTATTGCACGATTCAGAGCATGAAAGAAGGGAAACTTTTCTTAAATGTATATATTCCCTCATTTCTAGAAGTGGGGCCCTCACAACCATAAATAAGATCCTATAGACATGACTTCATAGACACCCTAGGACACTTCAACTCTGTACTCTGAGAGCAAGTTTGTCACACCTCGAGCCTACACCCTAGATGTGGCCGACACTCAGAACCATTACTGGTCCCCAAGAAAACCCTTGGCCTCGATGACTACTTAGTGGAAGACTTACTAAAGCAATAAAAGGATTTGAAATTAATTTTTGATCAATTAAACTCAAAGTAAATACTCAACTCAAATTGTATCTAAAATACTCAACCTTACAAGTATAATAGTTTGCAAAAAGAATCTCAAGGAAGAAAATACATACTAAAAGACTCCACATCTCTATCTATCTATCTATGAATCCTCTAATTTTTAATATAGGTGTGGGGACAAGGCCCACGACGACTCAAAACAACTAAACTGAGAGTAAATATGAAGTCCATCAGAATAGAAAAAGGCTCACCAAAAGCTAACTAGAGTGTAGAGTGATCTCAACGAAGTGCATGTTCATGATCTTAAACACATGTATCTGCATCATAAAAGGATGCAAGTCGAATGTCATCCGTAAATTTGATTGTACGAATATGTAATATAGCCGAACCAAAAATAACTGAATGAAAGGTCTGCAATAGGTAAAACATGAACACAACTGAATGTAAATGATTAAATAAATGAAATCATTTTAACTTTACAAAAACACTTGCTCATCTTTGAAACTCAACATAATAAGTGATATACAAAAATTGCACCTTAATTCTATTGTGAGATTTTCTAACTGACAACTATCACTTTGAGCTACGTGATTATACAACATCTCACCCATGCTTCTAAAACTTTCCTATACCTTTCCGAGGTATATAACACCTCAACTAAGTGGATCAACTAATTTATGCTCGAAAGCAATAAGGAGTCATCTAAAAACTATGATCATTTACCCATGTTGGCATACATGGTTTATGAGGATTTTGAGTTGTCTGAACTCATCTCCATATCGGAGCTCAATACTACTCCCAATAATATATATATAAATATATACTTATCCTCAAATATATAAAATATACTCTTTCTCTAATTTGAGATAATTGCTCAAACTATCCTCTTAAAAGAGGTAACAACTTTGAAATATCTCAAAACTCATAAACTCGTTTAGAAATCAAAATTTCTCTTTTCTCAAAATAATACTCTCTTTCTTCATGTAAAAATGAAACATTTAGTAAATACTTAGTTCGCTTATACTCTTTCTCAAACTCCTCTATACCTCCCCAAAACTAAGTTAAAACACAATCGTTGGCTTTAAAAGATTCTCAAAATTTATAACTCAAAATAGGGTTCATGCTTAAATATAGACATTAACGAATCAACTCAAGGATCTCAATAACAATATAAAAAAGTCAATACTCAGAACTAAAGAACTCAAAACTCAACGATACTACTCATATAAAAAATACTCAATTCATAGGTTTCATGCTGAAATATAGACATGAACAAAAAAAACTCAAGAATCTCAATACATAACATATAGAAATTCATTAATTAGAAATAGAATTTCAAAAACAATAGGAACTCAAAACCAACTCAATAGAGGCTCTTGAACTTTCCTCTTAAACTCACTTTAGTTTACAATGCGCATTAAGACATGTGATTAGGATATGTAGGAATTCACAAAGGTAAATGGAGCAAATAGGGGCTAGTATAGGGAAGGGAAATGTAGCTACAACTTAAAGGAACACGTGTCGGATGAAACAAGGAAAGATTGACCCAGAACTCCTAGGCGTACTGCAGGCACGTCACCCCTAGGACTGAACATCAGAAGTTAGTCCTTGATGTACTGCTGATGTGTCTCACTGGGCTCTAAACTATTGAAGTTCACCCTTGGCACCATCATAATGCACCGCCCCAGGCTACTCCCCAGAAATTCGGTGAATTTTCTAGCTTATATTAGGATTTGAACTTAGTTTTGAATTGGGAAATTTCTCTTAAACTCTTCTTAATTCTTAAATCCAACACGATAACATTTGAAAATTCATACAATATCTCTGAAAAACAACTTTTACCAAAGATTCACAACCCAAAAAAATCAAAACCTTCATTGTTAAAGAATTAAACTAAAAACTAAGAACTACGAATGAATCCTTTAGATTTAACGATTTCTTGACTAAATTGACATGTAGGGCATGAGGACGAACAAGTCCAACAATGTGAGAAGTCTTATATACCTTGAAAGAACAATGTTCGTTGCGTAAATCAAGAAATCTTGAAGAATGCTTGAAAACCTAGTTTTTCTCCTCTTGGAACCTCGCTCAAATTTCTCAAGTGTTTATGAATGTGAAAAGGTGGTTTAGCAACTGATCAGGCCCTTAATTGGGTGACGAAAAACGTGGCTAGGCTTAGTGGGAAAAGGAAAAGACCACAATACCCTTATAAAAATGAATGAGATGCCTTAAATAGAGAGGCTTCACTTAAATAGGCATAACTTCTTACTTAGAGCTCAAAATTAAGCAAACTTGGCAGCGTTGGAAAGAGGACTTAAAAGACCTTCAATTCGATAGGTCATGGGTCACCTAGTTCTATATGTTCTAAAAGATATGATCGTTTGAAGTTGACCCAAAGGGAAAAAAAATGTTTGATGGGTTACTTGTACAAACCTCTCTTTAGCTCTTTTCAAAGTCAAAGGTGTTACATCTAGTGTCCTTAACACCCAAGAAAATTAGAATCACTCGGTTCAATCTTGCTCACAAATGGAGAATGGTTCGAGTCTTAATTTAGAAATTTTCGAGATGTTATAATATCCCAACTTTAGGATCATTCTTCCTCGAATGACTGATGCGCAGTGAATGGAAAGGAGTTACTCTTAGTAACTTTCTGACACCTGAACTTGCCTACTAACATAAGCGGAACTTATTTATACTAAGAGTTTTGGAACTATCTATAGCACATAAGTCAAGAACGATATTGTTTTGAACATACTCACTACATCCGAAGTTATCTTACATGAATCAAAAGAATATGGGCATGAAGTAAGAAAAAGACTATTATGCCTTAAGCAATACAACAACTAGATTTCAAGCCTAGGAACACCTCTAAACCATGCCCTTCTATATGGATACCGCACCTCATTAGCTGCAACTCATAAATCCTACACGGATTTATGACTACTCTTACCAAGGTCTAATATAACTGTCTATTCTTACTGTGTTCAAGCCTGATCTCAAAATCAAAAGATGCTAAACATGAGATGTTTATACTTATCTAAACCCTAAGATTCCGGTTCTATACCTTTATAGGGAATATGTAATTATACCTCTATATTGAATCTAATTCCAAGAATACTTCTCCTTATAGCTGCCTTCAACCAACCTTGACCCCTTGTCAAGAAACACCTAATGCATAATGCATTTGTCCATATGTTAACAATACAACATTCAAGTCTAGTACTATAACTACTCCATGGACTTCTACTAACAAATCCTTCTAAGAATTTCTCACTCTCTCAACATCTCTACCAACTGGGATTTCACACATTACTACAGGAACCTACTAATTTCTCTCATTTAACTACTCATAGTAAAACACTATCCTATTCCTCCTTTACATTATAACTTTAGATGGAATAAAAACACCACCACTACCACAATAAGAAACATCAACCCTCTCCTTCTATCATTACTCAACTACTATCGACAACATCGCTATCTAAACTGAAAAAGATCACTGAAAGAGATTAGAGCAAAAGATCATAAGCATCATTCATTCGAGAAATCTGATGTAAGAAAATGTATGACATAACATTATGTTTCTAGCCATTGAGAGTAAATCATGAATTCACAATACTAAGAATACTATGAGAGACGAGTGCTTATATGAATAGGTTCATATTATGAGGCTCAAATCCATAATTTTATGGAGTAAGATTGAGATCAATGGAAAAAAGTCTTTGCCCCTCATTTTGTGAACTGAGCATAAATGTAAATCTGTCTGTAGTGTATGAGCATAGGTCATGAACAAAATTTTGAGATTAGGGGCATTAACGGGATGTTGTAACGACTTAACCTTAAGGAATATACTACAGTATGAATGAATTGATATGACACTAACTCTTTCTAGACACTTTCACTAACTGATTCTTAATATTGGACTTGGTTTCTCATATTATCGTCTCCCGCTTAGGTCTGAAGCTGATACTTTAAAGCTATGGATCTATTCCATCTTTTCTAAACTAGTCTATATTAGATTTACTCTAATACTCGGAAAATGCTACTCTCGTGGTTACTGAACTCTCTATGTGCAAATACTAAGATTCCTTCTAGGGCTTCTTTCTGAGATACTACTCTTAACTTCTTCCGGCTTCTATAGAAGACTTTCTATAACCGCTACACGTACTTACCTATAAATTCATTTAATCAAAATTTTAATAGTGTGAATTATTCTTCTTAGCCCACTAATATTGTCCTTCTAAGTTGATATCAATCTAATAGGAGGAAACTTGAACTATATTTGAAAGTCTCATCATTGGCTATATATAGTCCCTTCGGCCAACTCTTAATCCACATTGATAACTCAAATATACTATCTAGGAATATATAGAAAATCATAAACTCAATTAGAACCTTGTTCGACTACATATGATCTTGGGTACACCCCTTAATGCTCTTGTTAATCTAATGACTTAGCCTCACTTTATTAGTCTCATATAAGAGTCATAATACCACACTTGTACCACTCACATTTATTGCAACTAACTTCTTAATTCCTCACCTACTCTATATCAAATCTACCATATCAGATCTCAGAACCACCATCTTCACCCTCATGTTGCCACATTTTTTTTAATCACAACACTCAATCTCAAATTCAAACTTAGTGTCTAATACTTAACACAAAGATTAATATAAATGCTCTCATACTGTACTAATTGATAACTACTAGATAAAATTTAGAAACACTCTTCCACTAAGACCTCGTGAAAAGTAGGCAATATTTATCTATTAATACAGATACTTACAATTTACCATCACATTTCCATTCATAACTTAAGTACTATTTATCCATTCACTATACATCATTGTCAAATTAGTTCTATAACCCTGTGAACATCATGGCTCTCCTGAAAAAGAATCATAAGCCTAGCTTGGAGCTATCACCTCATGAATACTCTGCTTTTTTTATTCAACACCTATACTTGGCCTTCACTAACACAATATTACATTGACATAAACTCCCTTGTGGTTAAAGTATACTGTAACTCATCCATACTAGTAACTCTTACTCTGCTTAAAGTATACTCTAACTCATCCATACTAGTAACTTTTACTCTACTTAAAGCATACTCTAACTCATCCACACTGGAAACTCTTACTCTACCTTCTATTATGAAATCTACACAAACTCATCACTTATTAGTCTACCCATCGGGAAAAACTCCTCATTAATAATTTACTAGGTGCATAACAGCATGAACATAAGTTTCTTCATCACTATCTCTCTTTCATAGATTAATATACCTCTGCATGCATACTTTTAACACTGGGCACTTTTAGTACTACGACTTATAACACCGCAACTCATACTATATCTTTGGGTGAAAAAACATAACACCCAAACATTCTAAAACACACTTTCTTTCATATCAGAACAGTTAAGCTCACTCGCAGGCTTCTCTCAAGCCCTTCTGTAGTCTCATGATTTTCTCAAGATTTTCTTTTTGCTGAGAGTTACTAATCGATATGGATCTAACTTTGCTTTTCAACCACCTTGATTATGAGGGGTAATTGAATGGATTTGAGAAACGCATGAGTATGAATAAGTTCTTTATGACATAGTTCTATTGCACGATTCAGAGTATGAAAGAAGGGAAACTTCTCTTATATGTCTATAGTCCCTCATTTATAGAAGTGGGGCCCTCACAACCATAAATAAGATCCTATAGACACGACTTCATAGAAAACCTAGGACACTTCAACTTTGTGCTCTGATACCAAGTTTGTCACACCCCGAGCCTATACCTTAGACATGTTTGACAGTTGAGAACCATTGATGGTCCCCAAGCAAATCCTTGGCCTGTATGACTACTTAGTGGAAGACATACTAAAGCAATAAAAGGATTTGAAATTAATTTTTTAATAATTAAACTCAAAGTAAATACTCAAGTCAAATTGTCTCTAAAATACTCAACCTTACAAGTATAACAGTTTGCAAAAAGCATCTCAAGGAACAAAATACATACTAAAAGACTCCACAACTCTATCTATCTATGAATCCTCTAATTTTTAATATAGGTGTGGGGACAAGGCACACGATGACTCAAAATATCTAAACTGAAAGTAAATGTGTAGTCTATCAGAATAGAAGGAGGATCACCAAGAGCTAACTAGAGTGTAGAGTGATCTCAACGATGCGCCTGTTCATGATCTTGAAAACCTGTATCTGCCTCATAAAAGTATGCAAGTTGAATGCCATCCGTAAATTTGAATGTACGAATATGTAATATAACCGAAGCAAAAATAACTGAATGAAAGGTCTGCAATAGGTAAAACATGAACTCAAGTGAATGTCAATGATTAAATAAATGAAATCATTTTAACTTTACAAAAACACTTTATCATCTTTGAAATTGAACATAATAAGTGATGTACAAAAATTGCACCTTAACTCTATTGAGAGATTTTCTTACCGACAACTATCACTTTGAGCTACGTGATAATACAACATCTCACCCACGCTTCTAAAACATTCCTATACCGGTATATATATAAAGGAGATTTTTCATGTTCATAGACTTATTGAACTCATTGTGGAAATTCACTATTTTATTCTGAGTGCGTAGAATGGTGCTTTGCGGCTACTATGGGTCTTCAATAGGAACCGGGAATGGGGAAAAGACATCCTAAGAAAGTTTGCTGAGGTACTCTACCTCTGCGACCTTCTTCCGTACTTTCACGAGAAAACAAGCTATCAACTTTATCTCCGTTAGTGTTTCAAGATCAGTGAACCCAGATGTCAATATCTCTATGGGGCCTACTCTAGTATTTTATCTGTGGAGATATATATATATATATATATATACTAATGCTCAAATATATAAAATATTCTGTTTCTCTAATTTGAGATAATTGCTCAAACTATCTCTTAAAACAGGTAAAAACTCTGAAATATCTCAAAACTCATAAACTCGTTTAGAAATCAAGGTTTCTCTTTTCTCAAAATAATACTCTCTTTCCTCATGTAAAAATGAAACATTTAGGAAATACTTAGTTCGCTTATACTCTTTCTCAAACTCCTATGTACTTCCTCAAAATTTAGTTAAAACACAATCTTTGGCTTTAAAAGATTCTCAAAATTTATAACTCAAAATAGGGTTCATGCTGAAATATAGACATGAACGAATCAACTCAATGATCTCAATAACAATATAAAAAACTCAATACTCAGAACTAAAGAACTCAAAACTCAACGATATTACTCATCTCAAAATTACTCATTCATAGGTTTCATCCTGAAATATAGACATGAAAAAATAAACTCAAGAATCTCAATGCATAACATATAGCAATTCATTAATTAGAAATAGAATTTCAAAAACAATAGGAACTCAAAACCAACTCAATAAAGGCTCTTGAACTTTCCTCTTAAACTCACTTTAGTTTAGAACGCACATTAAGACATATGATTAGGATATGTAGGAATTCTCAAAGGTAAATGGAGAAAATAGGGGCTAATATAAGGAAGGTAAATGTATCTACAACTTAAAGGAACATTTACCCGATGAAATAAGGAAAGATTGGCCCAAAACTGCTTGGCGTACTGTTGGCGCGTCGCACCAGGGTCTGAACATTAGAATTTAGGCCATGGCATACTATTGGCACGTTGCACTTGGCCCTGAACTACTGTAGTTAAGACTTGGCACTATCATGGCGTGCCGCCCTAGGCCATTCCCCAGCAACCCAATGAATTTTCAACTTTAAGTTAGGACCCCAACTTAGTTTAGAATTGGGAAATTTCTCCTTAACTCTTCTGGATTCTCAAACCCAACACTATTACATGATAACTTTCATACAATCTCTTTGAAAACATAACTTTTACCAAAGGTTCACAACCCAAAAGAATCAAAACCTCTATTATTAAAGAATTGAACTAAAAACCAAGAACTACAAATGAATCTTTTAGATATAACAATTTCTTGACTAAATTGAGATGTAGGGCGTGAGGATGAACAATTCCAACACTGTGAGAAGCCTTACATACCTGAAAAGAACAATGTTCTTGGCGAAAATCAACAAATCTTGAAGAACGCTTGAACACCTAGCTTTTCTCCTCTTGGAACCTCGCTCAAATTTCTCTGTGTTTAGGAACGTGAAAAGATGGTTTCGCATATAATCAAGCCCTTAATTAGGTGAGGTAAAACATGGCTAGTCTTAGTAGGAAAAGGAAAAGACCAAACTACCCTTGTAAAAATGAATGAGATGCCTTAAATAGAGAGGCTTCATTCAAATAGGCATACCATTTTACTCTAAGCTCTAAATTAAGCAAACTTGGCAGCGTTGGAAAGAGGACTTAAAGACCTTTAATTTGATAGGTCATGGGCCTCCTAAATCTTTATCTGCCAAAATATATGATCATTTGAAGTTGACCCAAAATGAAAAACATTTGATAGGTGACTTGTACGAACCTGTCTTTATCTTTTTGAAGTCCGAAGTGTTACATCTAGTGACCTTAACACCTAAGAAAAGTAGAATCACTCGGTGTAATCTTTTTCACAAATGGAGATTGGTTCGAGTCTTAACTTAGAATTTTTTGGGATATTACAAAACATAACACAAGTGAACATAATACATATATTTAAGGACTTGATGATGATGTAGCCCCAATATACAAATCCAAAACAAACAATACATGATATGTCTTTTGGATTATGATAAATATGGTATGAGAGTTAGACTTGTGTTGTATTATCAACGGTAGTAGGATTATCTCAGTGAGTATGCTAAGATCCAATGATAGGGTGCTCATGATAAAGGCCATGATGATGAGAGTGGACTAAAGATAATGTCTGACATTGTAATGACCCTTAAGGTCATTTTTGGAAATTTTCATAAAATTACCATTTTACCCCTTCCAATAGTTGTCTCAAGTCATGTTTGATTATTTTCTGAAGTTGATTTTTGAAATTGATTGAAAAGTTGTAGATTTTGGAAGTTTTGAGTTTTGGAAGGATCAAAGTTCATAAAAGTCAGTTTTTGTAACAACACGAGAATGAAGTCTCAAAAAGAAATTATGTTTTTTCCATCTACTCCAAAATGTGGAATTTGGTCTATGAGTGTTGTAGTCTTATGTTTTGGAGTTGTTTCCCGGATCTGAGGCCTTGAGGTTGAAGTTAAAGTGAATTTAGACCTTGAGTTAACTTTGGTCAACATTCGGAGTTTGGACGCCCGTATCCTAGTTTTGACAATTTCGTTTGATTCGAGGGATAATTTTAGGCCTAGGTTAAGTCTTGGTTGAATTTTAATAGGTCGTGAGGGTAGTTCGGTATTTTTGAGCTATAAGTTAGTTTATTATGACTTCCATAGGTTACGGGTCAAGGAGACCTTGGATCCGTATTATGATGACCAGAAGGTTATTTCTAGAAACTTTCATAAAATTACTATCTTACCTCTCTGTTACCGACACCTAGTCGTTTCTGATTGGATTTTGAAATTTATTTTGAACTTTGAGTTAAAAGCTATGATGTATGGAAGTTTTTGAATTCAAAGGCTAAAGTTGTTAAAAAGTGGTTTTCTATGTCTGTTAAAGTTTCGATTCTCTGAATGGAATTTCATTGATTCAATTAGTCTCGAAATGTGGAAATTGGTCTAAGAGATTTGTATGTTTCAGATTCGTAATCTTTTCATGGATTTAAGGTCCAAAGTTGGACATTTGTGAAATTTTTGCCTTCGAGTTGACTTTGGTCAATATTCGAAGTTCGAATGCTCCGATTGGATTTTCGATAGTTGTTTTGGATTCGGGGGATGATTTTAGGTCTAGAGAATGTCTTTGTTGAATTTTCAGAGGTCCTGGATGTTTTAGGCTTTTAGGCATTATGATTCGTTTCTTATGACTTTCAGGAGATTATGATGATGGAGACCTTGGATTCATGTTTTGATGGGCCTGTTTTAGCCTTTCTAGGCATTATGATTAGTTTCTTATGACTTTCTTGAGATTCTGATGAAAGAGACCTTAGATTCCTCTTTCGACAGTTTCATTGTGTCAAGAAAATCTATTATAGTCAAATTGTTTATGATTTGTGTGTATGAGGTTTCAAATGAATCTTGGGGGTCCTTTTACTGAATTAAGAGTTGGTTGATTTTCAGATGTCTGGTATGCCTCGTGTTCGCAAAGTGTTTCTCACTTTGGTAATGATTGCGTTAGCGAGACCCTGGTCGCGCTCACGAGAGGGTTAGGAGACTTGACCCTCTCTTTCGCGACCTTTGTATTATGAAGAGCCGTCTTGTGAAAGCGAAGGGTCTAGTTTTTGTGGGGTTCGCTTAAGCAAACCATGGATCACAATCTTGATGGTTGCGTAAGCAAGCGTAGTTTCGCAAAAGTGACTTCAGAAGAGGGTTTCGACCTGCCATTTTGCGGTTTTACCTCATTTTTTCCCATTTAAAGTTTTGAAAAATTCTTGGAAGCAATTTCAAAAAGATTTTTTTGTGCTGAATCATTTGAGTAAGTCTTTATAACCCTAAAACTTCAATTCTCTTTTATAAATTGTGGGTTTTAACATCAAAAATTGGGATTTTGATTGGACAAGTGAAAGGTTTTTCAAAAACTTGAGTTCTTAAGTGAAATGGTGATTATGAACTCATTTTATCTCCTTTTTCGAAATGGTTTTCACGAATGAGTTTGGAATGCCTTGGGCAATATTTTCAAGTAAAGATATTTTGGTTCAAACCTCATTTTAAAAAATTGACTTTTGAGTTGATTTGACCCATTTTCAAAGTTTATGATATGGGAGTTATTATTTCTTGAATCTTATAATTGTGATTACTTGTTGAATTAGATTGTGTGGCTTTATACATTGTTCGAAAAGGAAAGACTCAAGTCTTGGAGTGACCTCTGATTGACTAGAGGGAAGTGAACTTCTAATCCTTGCAAAACTTGTAGAATGGTGTATTTTCTTTCATTATTTGTGTTTGGGATTAATGAGAATGAGGTTATCAGTGCAATTACTCCACTTGATTGATCTTAATAAATAAAAGAGGGATTAAACCAAAAAGGCAATGTGTTAAGTGATATTATATTAAGGGTAAGGGAAATTGTTTTAGCTAGTGTTATTGTGTCGATGTAAAATGGTTCCGGCAAGTGATATTGTATAAATTTAAAGAGAAATGATTCCAGTTAGTGATATTGTGCCGATGGGAAAAGATTCCAACAAGTGACATTATATAAAGTCGAAGAGAAATAATTCCGGCTAGTGTTATTGTGTTAATGGGAAATGGTTTCAATAAGTGTTTGACTATTGCGATTGATCTACTTGATACATATGATTGATCTACTTGATACTTTTGATTGATCTTCTTGATACTTCTGATTTACATAATTGACACTTGTTGATTATTTAATTGTGACTATTGGGCTATGATTGTTAAGCCTTGTGAGTTGTACAATATAAATTGTTAGGTTGGACTGATTTCTATGCAAGTTGTAGTTTTGGCGGTTCGGTTGGATTGAAAGGAGTATTTATATTCTAGCTTAGTTTTACCTTTTTAGGGGGTTTCTTGCTGAGTACCTTGTTGTTTGGTACTCACTCCTTGCTTCAACGCTTGTGTAAGTTCCGATCCCGAACTCATGTGATCATTCTTGTTCATCTTTCTACGAGGCTTTCAAAGGATTGTAAGAGGTAGTTTGTTATAATTCACACGAGTCTTGTTCCTTATTTGATGCTTTGTTCTATTTGAGAAACAAAGATGTTGAAACTTGTATTCATCTTTCAATTTTGTTTTCATATATTAGAGACTTGTACACGTGATAACCAGATTTTTTTGGACAAAGGGAGTATTTTCTTTGGGATATATGTTTTTACAAGTTTTCCTATTGTGACCTGCTTGTCAGCACACTTCTCACAAGAACTTAGCGGTCTCTTATTATTCATCTTCAAAGATGGTTTGGCTCTAGATTTTTGTGGCCTTCCAACACTTGTCCTTCTTTTATGTCGGGAGCGAACCTCTTTCACTAGTTTGTGATACATTGGGAGAGATAGATAAGATGTCTGCTGGGTATCCCATCAAAAACATCTCGACATATGAACTAGAGTGTCGTGAAGCATATAAAGTTTAAATATCTCCTTATATTATATTTGACTCGATATAAAATTAAATAAAGAATGAGAACTTTGTGAACTTTTAGCTTTAAATATCTCATAATATTATTTACTATGATTAGGTTAGATTACTGTAAAGGTCAAATGTTTATTTGAAAAGTCAACCTTGGCAAAATGATTAAAATCTAGGACTAATGTCATGCCCCGAGCCTACACCCTGGATGGGACTGGCACTTGAGAACCATTGCTGGCCCCAATCGAACCCTTGGCCTGACTTACTTACTCAACGGACGACTTTAAGCATTAAGAAAAGAACTCAAATGCAAGATAACTTAACTGTCTCAAACTAAACTCATAATTTTTTAGAAATAAACATTTAACTTAGCCAAAGTGGCAACGCAAAACTGAACATAAGTCAATAACAAGATAAAGAAAAATGAACTAACTGATTGTCTATCTATGAAGCCTCTAATAACTGAGATGGATGTCTGGACAAGGCCCACTACATCCTAATGAACTAAATACTGAAACGTAATAAAAAGGGATTCTCTCGAAGCAAGGAGGTCACCAACAAACTCTGGAATTTAACTAGAATCAATGATGCGCTGGATACTGATCCTGGTTACCTGTGTCTGCATCATAAAAATATGCAGGCCAAATGGTATCAGTACATTGAATGTACGAGTATACGAGGGGACTTCTACAACAAGACATAAGCTTGAAAGGAACTGAAAGAACATACCGGGGATCAACTCAACTTAACTTAACTCATTTCAATATAAAGCAATAAAATAAATGCAATATAAAGAAAAGCTTTTAAAACATGGATAACAACTCTATGTATTTAGAAATACAATTGTAACTCTGTATGTATGCAAAGATACAATATAAACTCTGAATGTATACAAAAATACGATTAATACTGCTGTGGGAGTTTCTCTAACCGACAACCACCACTATGAGCCTAAGTGGTGATACATCGTCTTGCCCACGCTGCCAGAACTGTCCTATACTTTGCCGTCATATAGAACGTCTTAACTAAGTGGATCCACTAGTCTTTGCTAAAAAGCACTTAAGGAATCATCTGAAAAGTATGATCCTTTACTACGCATGATGTCTACATGGTTTATGGAGACGTGAGTTATCTGAACTCAAACTCGTCCCCATATCGGTGCTCAATACTACTCCCAAAATACTCAGCTCATATGTTTAAAAATATAACTTCTTTCTTTGGTTTGAGATAATTACTCAAAACTTAGCTTAAAAGCTCTGTTGAAATCGATGTTCCCTTTCTTGCTCAAATGTGAAAACATTTACTCTTCAACTGAAAACTAGCTCAAAGGCTCTTTTGGAAATCAAGGTTTCTTTTCTTCTTTAAATGTGAAAACATTTTACTCTTTGGGAATACATAGTCCCGATATACTCTTTTGAAGAAATGAACTTCAAACTTTACTCTTTACTCAACTAAAAACTCAAGTCCTAAAAACAAAGTTAAAACATTTGTTAAAGACTTTTGGAAGACTCTAAGAACTTCTCTTGACTAGACTCTTAACTTCTCTTGACTTGACTCTTAACTTTCCTTGAATTGAATTATGGATTCAAGGATTGTGATTTGTGATAGGAAAGATCTCATGATGTTTAGGGGTGTTTTTAGATAGTTAAACATGAGAAAAGATCAAGAAATCACTGTCCGGGAGTAACTCCGTGACGCAGAGATGCATTTAATTTTTTGGTCGCGAAATAAATTTTGAGGCAGAACGGTCCATGACCGCTCCACGACGCGAGGAAACTTTTTGTGAAATGGGGGACCAGGTCCGTGACGCGGACTGGGGCACCAGATTAGCCCGAATTTTTCCTTCTTCATTTTCTAACCCTAAATTCGCCTAAATTCGATTCTTTTTCTCCAGTCCTCTTTAGATTCAGATACCCAGCATATGTACACAAGAATCAAAATCAAACACAACTCTAAAATCGACCTTCAACTCTCAAGAACTCCTCAATCTGATCCCAAATTCAAGAACGAAAGCAATTGAAGAATATAACTCAAGCACATCAAAGTCTCAATATTTTAGGACGAAAATCATACTGAAATAAACATGTTTGGCGCGTGGGTGAACGAACCCAACGCTATGTGAACTCACATACCTTGTAGGGATCACCCTTTGACGAAATCCACAAGCGATTCTTGAAGATCTTGACGATTCTTGTTCCTTCTCCTCTTTTTTTTCTCTTCTCTGAAACCCTAACTCAATATTGTAAAAGCGTAAACTGAATCCTATCAGTTTAGACCCCAATTAATTACCAAAAACGAAATTAAGTCATGGGGCATGAAAAAGACCATAATGCCCTTCTAAAATCCGGATTAGATTTTCCTTATTTGAACAACCCAACTTCAAATGGGCATATCTCACTCATACGAACTCGGAATCGCGCAAACTTGGCGGAGTTGGAAAAATAATTCCAAGATATTTCCTACGGTATCTGGAAGAACACCTAACTCATCCTGATCTAGGAGTTATGGTCATTTGAAATTGACCAAAAACCCAAACTTAACATAACTTAACAAATTTCCAGATTTTTCATTCTTTCCTAAAATGACTATTTCCAATTCTAACTCTTTCTAGTTCTTTCAATTAGAGAGATGTTACAACTAAGACCATAAATGCATTTCCCTTAATATAAGAATTTACAAATGTTAATCTAAATCAAAATTTGATATTGATAGTTTGCCCCCTCGAATAAAAAAAATCTAATTAAAAAACTCGAGGGCTTTAAATCCACAACAGTAGCATGTACTAACCCATAACTTCTTTCCCTAAAATGTCTATATGTCCAAGGATCATGATAGTTTATCTTTATTCCTTTTATATAAAAACAATTTTGACTTCTATATAAAAAAAATAGGGGATTTCATAATATATAAAAAAAAATGCATCTAATTAAGGAGAGTCATATATTACTATTTTGTCACTTTATTTTTATTTTTTCTTGAATGTGTAGTTAATCAATTTTTTTTGGTAACTAAAGGAATTTATTATGAAGTAGCAAATGAGTAAAAGAAAAAAATGTGAAGAAAATCATCATATTACCATTTTTATACTGGTCATTATTTTTTTTCTATAAAAGTTGTTTTGACTCTTAAAGAAGAAATACTATATAAAGAGCATCTTCTTAAGTTAATAAACAACAACAAATCACATATATATATAAAAGAGAACCTTAAACCCGCCTACGTGGTGCCACCACAAACAAGAATTCTCTTTTAATTTATTTATTTACAAAATTAGCCTTTCCTTTCATGAAAAGTTGTGCCTTTTATGAAAAGTTGCAACTTTCATGAAAAATTGCGACTTTGATGAAAAGTTGCGATTTTAATGAATAGTTGCGACTTTTATGAAAAGTTATGACTTTTATGAAAGGTTGTGACCTTTCCGAAGGGTTGCAACTTTTCCAAATAGTTGTAACCTTTCTGATAAGGCTAGGCCTGACAGGGGGACCGGGTCAGCCCCCCGGCCCGCGACCGGTTCGAGAACCGGCTCACCGGACCCGGTCCCGTATGTTCTCGCGGATTGGGAGGGGACCGGTTAGGGGCCGGTTCACCCTTTGGTCCCGGTCGAACCGGCCCGGCTGAACCGGCCGGTTTCGCGGGATCCCTTCAATTTTTATTTATTTATTTGTTTTAAAATTATATCCGTTGGGGACCGTTGGGGCAACGTCTAGTGGGCCCCCAACATATTTATTTACCTTTTTTACTTCCCCAACACCCCCTACCACCCCCCTACTTTTAAAACTTTAATTTAAACCCTCAAGTTATCATAAATATACTTTTACCCATTTTTAATATTATAAATACCCCTCTATCCCTTATTATTTCTTACAAAATCATCTATTCTCTCATCTATTTTCTATATCCTCTCAATCTTAAGTCTCAATTGTTTATTCCATTTAAGTCTCATATTATATCATAATAGTGATAATACATATATTTCAATTCTAAATTTTCATATTATATCATAATATATATAATTCCCATATTT
>JAJOOH010014713.1:0-16224 GCA_029582605.1 Solanum gracilifrons | reverse complement strand
AAAACAAAAAATTTAAAAAAATTGTTGAAATTGTTGAATTTAAGGGTAAAATATTTATTTATGAATTTTTGGCGTTAATTTTATATTTTTTTCATACTTTTCATATTTTTTATTAATCAATTGCTCATTTTCGGGATTTACCAAAAAAAATAAAAATTTTAAAAAATTATTGAAATTGTTGAATTTAAGGTTACTATATTTATTTGTGAATTTTTGGCATTAATTTTATATATTTTTTCATATTTTTTCTATTTTTTTATTAATCAATTACTCATTTTCGTGATTTACCAAAAAAATAAAAATTTAAACAAAATTGTTGAAAATGGGACTAGTTGGTGTATCATCTAAATCTTCTTCATCAATTTCTACTTCTTTATTTTCTTGATAATTACCATAATGTCTTTCATAAACCTCTTCGGGAATTATAGGAGTATTCGGATTAATTTCTATAGGACCGAGACGAGAAAAAACTAGTTTGATTCACATGAGTAAATTCATCAGTATTCATTCTAACAAGAGAAAAATTAGATTTAGAAGAACTAGAATCGTTCTTATTTTTTGTAAACATATTTTTTACTCCGTGTACAATACATTTTTTACCTCTACTTTTTTTAGAAAACTCCATGATATAAAATTATAAATTATGAAATACGAAATTTAACAAGAACAAATAAAATATAACAAGAACAACTTACAAATAATAAATACAAAAAATAAATATAAGATTAGAGAGTGGAACGAAGTTACCAAACGTTTGTGTAAAGAACAAATGATTATAACCGAAAATTGAAAAATTGATGTCGAAACTTGAAGTTTGAAGAAGATTCCTACTCCAAAATTCACCAAATGATTATTGAAATCTTCACAATTACAAAATAATATGATTGAAATTTGGAACTTTAATATTGAAAGTATGAAACTTTGAGAAAGATTGAGAATTGAGAGAAATTGATGATTGTTAATTGTTAAATACTGTAAATACATAAATTGTAATTAAAAATATAAGGAGAGGGAGTATATATAGTTTTTAGAAATTGTGATTATGTGTTGGAATTGGAAAATATAGTCGTTGGAATGGAATATGGATTGGAGTCTGGAGACGTTGAAAATATTTTCGTTGGGGGCAGGGGCAGTCAGCATTGGCCAGTGGGGAGTCGAGACTGGGGATGGCCGGATGGGACAGGTCGGCAAGGGGCAGGGGCAGCAGGCTTTTCAACCTTTGCTGAAAAGCTGCTGCCTGGGGCATTGGGAAGACATATTTTTTATTTTTTTTATATATAAATTATAATATAAAATATAAATTAATTAATAAAAAAATAATTAATCGGACCGAAACAGAATCGGGATAAACCGGTATCGGTACACCGGTATCAAATCGTGATACCGTTCCGTCCCGTGTATCGGTTCACGGTGTCCCGTTCCGTCTCGAAGATTACCGAACCGAAACGAACCGAAATGGTACAGGAGCGGTACCGGAACAACCCGATCTGGTGCCCAACCTTAGTTGGAATTGGAAAATATAGTCGTTGGAATGGAATATGGATTTGAGTCTGGAGACGTTGAAAATATCTTCGTTGGGGGTTGGGGCAGTCAGCATTGGCCAGTGGGGACTGGGGACTGAGGACTAGGGATGGACGGATGGGACATGTCGGTAGAGGGCAGGGGCAGCAGGCTTTTCTGCCTTTGGTGAAAAGCTGCCGCCTGGGGCATTGGGAAGACATATTTTTTTATTTTTTGTAGTAAATTATAATATAAAATGTAAATTAATTAATAAAAAATAATTAACCGGAACCGGATCGGAACAGAACCGGGATAAATCGATACCGGTACACCGATATCAAATCGTGATACCGTTCCGTCCCGTGTACCGGTTCACGGTGTCCCGTTTCGTCCCGAAGACTGTCGGACCGAAACGAACCGGAATGGTACCGAAACGGTACCAGATCGGTACCGGTACAACCTGATCCGTGCCCAGCCTTAGTCATGAACATGTGAGTCTATGATTGAATCTCTACTAGATCCGCCAATGAGTTCATTCCAGGTTTCTTGAGGATCGTGGGGTCAAAAACTCTCCCACCCAGGAGCTTCTGTATGCACAGATTGTTAACAATATCCTGCTTAGTGTCCTCCTTTCCATTTCGCTTTCTCTTGGTACCAGGTCCCTGTTCTGGTACGTTCTTAGCAACATGCACAACCTCCACCTTTTCTTTTGATTTTCCCTTCGCCTTCTTCTTAGTTGTTTCCTTAGCCTTCTCCCCTTTTGCAGCAGCAACCCCTTGTACAGAGAGATATCTAGATTTTCCCTTTCCTTTTTCTTTTTCTTGTTCCTCCCTTCGCCTTTGTGTCTTAGCCAGTGGGATATCTTCTAATTCAGTATCATTCTCTGAGTGTTCATTTTGGACCATCACCAGTCCTTCTCCAGGTATATCAATCTCCAAATTACCTGCCTTTCTCCTTCTTCTGTTTTCTTCGGTAGTTGCTTTGTTTGACTTCATGGCATCCCCCATAAATTTCTTATTGGTTGCTCTGGTGACATGTTTTATTTTAAGAGTTTCCTCAACAGCCTTTTCCTATCCTTTTGCAATGACATGCACCATTCTTTTCTGCACTACCCATTTGAGAGGAGTGTTGTCCTCATCAGTGTCATCTGAGTCACCAGCAAGAGGAAGTCCAACTTCTGACGTTCTGTCAAAGATTGGCTCGGTGTTTTCAAGAGATATTTCACCAAAGCCAACATTTTCATCATTTCTCGGCCCTTCTCGCATCTGTGTCAGACTCTCTATAACCATGTTGTCACTAGCAACAAGGATATTTAATTCAGAATGTCAATGCTTAGGGAGGTCGCCCTCAAACAAGCAATTAGACAGGGTTGATAGATAGTGACCAGGTTGGCTAGGAGGTGCTGGATTGTTAAGGTCAATAAGAGACAAGGAAGTATGACAACTTGTTTCAGTATCTTTCGCCGGAAGAGAGATTGACGATTTCATCGGTGAGGGAACTTCAGGAGACAAGTAAAAATCGACAGGATCTATTTCATTAGGAGTACCTAGTATATTCCTAGGAGGAGAGAGAGATTTAGACATAATGAGAAGAAAAACAAGGAAGAAGCCTTGAACATGATGAGTTAGGGTTTTGGTAGAGAAAGGCAAAAAGTGAATTTGAAATGATTTTGTAAAGGGCTAGTGGGAAGAGATATAAAAAGGATTTGAATGAATGTGTCAGGTCCCCAAGGGACGCAACACTTGAAATTAAAGCGATGGGACACACCGTGGAGGTCTCAACGGTTCTCAATGACAATTTTAAAATCAATGAAAATAATGCTAACCTTTAGACAGGACCAGGTCCATATCTGAATGTAGAGAGAGAAAATCACTTCTGAATGGTTGAGAGCCTTCCTCACTTCTCTAGTTTCCACTAGTGTAGACCTGCAAAGGAGGTACGCGATTGGTTTAACACGCAAGGCATTACAATTAACAAGGATATCTATTCTGAAGATCATAGCCATTGAAGGTTGGATGCCTAAGAAGGGCCAACTTAGTCCATTTTCAACATCCCTAGCTTCAGTATGTTAGTCACGAACTAATCTTTGCTCAATGCTTTGGTAAAGATATCAACGATTTGATCCTCAGTTCTGCAATACTGCATACAAATAGTCCCCTTTTCAACATTATCCCTTAGCAAGTGATGTCTAACATCAATATGATTGGTTCTCTTGTGTTCAACATGATTCTTATCCATACTGACAACACTGGTGTTGTCACACATGAGAGGGATAGTGTGAGTGAGAATTCCAAAATCCTTCAGCTGTTGCTTTATCCAAAGTAATTGAGCACAACAAGAGGTAACATCCACATATTCTGCCTCGGCTGTGGAGAGGGCCACATAATTCTGTTTCTTAGTTCCCCATGAGATAAGTGAGGAGCCTAGAAAATGGGCTATTTCGGAAGTGTTTTTCCTGTTAACATGATAACCTGCAAAGTCTGCATCTGCGACCCCCTAATTCAAATGAATCTCCAGCTGGGTAGAAGAGGACCAAGTCCCTTATCCCTTTTAGATACCTCAGAACCCTCTTGGCAGCGTTCGTGTGTGACTCTATGGGACAAGCTTGAAATCTTGTACACATCCCTATACTGAATACTATGTCAGGTCTACTTGTTGTTAGATACAACAGTGATCCGATAATTCCCCTGTACATAGTCTAATTTACCAAGCCACTGGAATCATCAGCTCCCATTTTTGAGTTGGTGCCCATGAGGGTGTCAATGGGCTTTGAATTAGTCATGTGAAACTTTTTCAGTAATTCTTTGATATATTTTTATTGACAGATTGAGCTCCCATTTGAAGTTTGCTTGATCTGTAAAACCAAGAAAAAGGTCAGCTCTCCCATCATGCTCATTTCGAATTCATTTCCCATCAGAGTAGCAAACTCTTAACATATGACCTCGGATGTAGCTCCAAAGATGATGTCATCCACATACACTTGAATGATAAGTAGCTCTCTCCCTCTAGTCTTCAGGAACAAAGTATTGTCAATCTTCCTCCTCTTGAAATCATTTTTTAGCAGAAAGCTAGACAACCTTTCATACCAAGCCCTAAGAGCATGTTTCAGTCTATAAAGAGCTTTGTCCAACTTGAACACATGATTTGGGAGATCAATATCTTCGAACCCAGGTGGTTGTTTTACGTACACTTCTTCCTTCAGGTCACCATTTAGGAAAGCACTTTTGACGTCCATCTGGAACAACTTGAATTCCATATAGGCTTCAAAAGCAATGAGAATACTGATGGCCTCCATTCTAGCAATCGGAGCAAATGTTTCATCATAGTCAATGCCTTTTTCTTGATTATAGCCTTGAACCACTATCCTCGATTTGTTCCTTGTGATAATACCATTTTCATCAAGTTTGTTTCTGAACACCCACCTATTCTCATTGTTTTGTCAGCAGGTCTAGGGACCAGGTGCTATACTCTGCTCCGCTCAAATTGATGGAGTTCCTCTTGCATAGAATTTACCCAGTCATGATTTGTCAAGGCCTCTTTGATGTTCTTTGGCTCAATGCTGGATATGAAGGCTGGAAATGCAACCAAGTTTCTTACTTTGGATCTGGTCTGCATCCCAGAATTCAAAGGAGAAACAAGATTGTCAAGAGGATGAAATGACTGGTGTTTCCACCTGGACTAAGCATTATGAGGTTGAGGCTGATCTATTTCTTCTTCTTCTTCTTCCTTCTCATGAACATTTTCTCTAGGTTGGGAAACTTCGTTTGGATCTGTATCCGCAGAGGTACCAGGTCCCTCTCCAGGCTCATCATCTTCTTTTACTTTTTCTGATGACTCCTGATTAGCATCTCCTGGATTTTGAGCACTTTCAGTCAGAGATTCATTCACTTCATCTCAAAGGAGTTATTTCAGTTCATTCTTGTCTCTGTGATTTAAATCTGACAAGGCACCATCTTCATCAAAGATCACATGAATGTTTTCCTCAATGCACAAGGTTCTTTTGTTGTAAACTCTATAGGCCTTGCTGGAAGACGAGTATCCTACAAATACTCCTTCGTCGCTTCTAGGATCGAATTTTCCGAGATCATCCTTGCCATTGTTAAGTACAAAACACTTACAACCAAAAGCTCTTAGATAGTTCATCTTGGGATTTCTGTTATATATCAGCTCATAAGGTGTCTTGTTCAGCAAAGACCTGATCAAGCAACGATTGGTTACATAGCAGGCAGTGTTGACTACTTCAGCCCAGAAGGATTTCGGAAGATTTGAGTCAATAAGCAAAGTTCTGGCTATGTCAATCAGAGTTCTGTTCTTCCTATCCACAACACCATTTTGTTGAGGTGTTCTGAGAGCAGAGAAGTCATGATGAATTCTATTTTCAGCACAGAAGTTGTCAAGCTTCGCATTTTCAAATTCAGTTCCATGATTGGACCTGATCCCTACAATCTTGCAGTTTAACTTTCCTTGAATCATCTTGATGAAAGTCATCAGTACATTGTATGTTTCCTCATTGGACCTTAAGAACATTGCCCAAGTGAACCTTGAATAATCATCAACAATCACCAGAATGTACTTCTTTCCACCCCTGCTCTGAATCCTCATAGGTCTGCATAGATCCATGTGAATAAGTTCAAGGGAACGTGAGGAACTCACCTGCTTCTTTGACTTGAAGATGGATCTGGTTTGTTTGCCTTTGACACATGCATTGCACACCTTGTTGTCACTGAACTTCAACTTTGGTAACCCCCGGACCAGGTACCTGGAAGAAAGTTTGTTTAGCAAAGAGGAGCTCACATGTCCAAGCCTTCTATGCCATAGATTGGCATTCTCACTTTGAGCACTGAGACATGTAAAATCATCTCCCTGAGCAGTATCCAGGTCAACAATGTACATGTTCTTTTGCCTTCTTGATGTTAGAATTACTTCCCTTGTTACCATATTAGTAACTATGCACTTTTCTGATAGAAACTTCACTTCATTTCCCCTGTCTCATATTTGGGATACATTGAGAAGACTATATTTCAGTCCACTTACATAGTACACATTTTCAATAGAGCGCTCCAGCGATTTTCCAACTCTTCCAACCCCAAGAATATATTCCTTCTTTCCATTTCCAAGTGAGATACCTCCGCCTTGAAGTGCCTTGAGTGATAGGAAGTTGTCAGTCCTCCCAGTCATATGCTTTGAACATCCACTGTCCATGAACCAGCAGTGACTGCCACTTCCTCCACTCTCCTGCAATAAAGATCACTTGTTAGACATGGAAACCCATTTCAGTCTGAGTCCCCAGTAGGCAGATAAAGGTGTGATAAGTGAACTTTTTATCCAATGAGGCAGAACAATCTTTCTCATTTTAGGCCCTTTTGGAATGGGAGCAGGTCCCTTGTTTTTTGTAATTTTCTGTGTAATGTATGACAGAAGATTTTCTTGGGACCTTTTAAAAACAGGACAATCCTTCTTCAGATGGCCATTACGACCACAATGAAGACACAACATATTGTCAGAAACAAACACATATTTGTTGTGAGGATTATATGGAGGGTAGATGCTTGAACTACCTAGCCTCTTCCCACTGTGTTGACCTTGACTTGTGATACTGGAGAGTAGTTTAGAGGAGCTTTCCCATCTCATAGATTTTTCAAGCTTTTCTTTAAGTCGGACTAGGTCCCTTTCCAGCTGATTATTTCTCTCCAAGGCCAGTGCAAGTTTAGTCTCAGCACTATTCAGGCTAGTTTCTAGCTCTAGTTGCAAGTTGCTATCTTCTCCCTTTCCTCTGCCATATTTTTCATTCACCATTTTCATCCTTTCTTTGAGTTCTAGATTCTTAGTTTCTAGAACTATCAGTTGTTCCTCCATAGCAGACATATGGTCAACTAACCAAACTTTTTCTTCAAGAAATATATCTAGGCTATTATTTATCAAGTCCTTTTCAGTTGTTAACTCAGTAATAGAGTCAATCAAGACAACAACTAGATTTATCAATTTCTTAACAGAATAAGTGTGCAAATCTTGTTTAATGTCAGAAAGTGTTCTCTTCCTCAACATCTTCGTCATCGGAATTTGCCATGAGAGCAAACATGGTGTTGAACACATTTTCATCATCCTTGATCGCAACCATTGATACGTCTTCAAGGTATTCTGACTGATCTGACTCACTAGAGGAATCTCCTCAGATGACAAGGGCCTTCTTGACAACGTAATCAGCAGTCGCTCTCCTTCCATTTTTGTGAGGGATCAGGTCCCTTCTCTTGTCCTTATCTCCTCCAGGTCTTGTATTTTCAGTCTTAGTCATACGACAATCTCTGATAAAGTGGCCAGGCTTACCACACTTGTGACACAGATCATTTGCAGTTGCAGCCCTGCCTGAAATTCCACCTTTTCGAAAGCCTCCATGTTTTCTCACTATTTTTTGGAATCTCCTAGTGATGTAGGCCATGTCTTCTTCTTCATCAGATGTGTTTCCTGATGCCGCCTTGAGGGATAGAGATTTATCCTTCTTCACTTTCTTCTTTGATGCCTCTGGATTTCTATTCATTTCATGAGTTTGAAGACTTCCAATAAGAGCATCCATTGTGAGCACTTTCAAGTCCTTGGCCTCAGTGATAGTATCAACTTTGATCGACCAAGATTTTGGAAGAACTCGAAGAATCTTCCTGACCTATTTGCTTGTGTGAACATGTTCACCCAAAGACCGTAACTCATTCGTGATAGAAGCAAATCTAGTGCTCATTTCATGAATAGTCGCTCTTTCTTTCATAGTGAGGTTTTCATATTGGGTAGTTAGCAAGTCTACTTTTGATTCTTTGACCTGCTCAGTCCCTTCATGAGCTGTCCGGAGACAGTTCCAAATCTCCTTTGCGGACTCACAGACGGAGATACGATTATATTCTTCAGCACCAATCCCACACACCAGCAACTTCTTGGCCTTATAGTTTTTCTCTCTCTTCTTTCGATCATCTTCATCATATTTTTGACGTGTCTTTGGAACAACTCTTGTAATATCACATTCCTTAACCTCTATTGTATGTATAAAGGGACCATCTAGCACAATGTCCCACAACTCACTATCTTCAACCATCAGGTAGTCGTGCATCCTCGTCTTCCACCAACTATAGAATTGGCCATTGAAACGAGGTGGTCTTGTAGACGATTGTCCTTCCTCCAAGTTAAGTGGAGCAACCATTCTACACATGAACCTCTCTTTGTGTTAACCAATATAGAGAGAGAGCCCGCTCTGATACCAATTGTTAGAATATAGGCGTCCACTAAAAGTCAATGGACCAGGTCCCTTGACACAGTAAGAGCAATAATGCAAGCAACATCAGTAAGTAAAGCAAAACAACAAAGACAACGCAAGCACTTAACGTGGAAACCCCCTTGCTCTAAGGGCGGTGAAAACCACGACCTGTTCTCACAGATTTTTCAAACCAAACTCCATTTCTTCCAAATAGAGCAACGATTCAGATTACAACAGCTTGCAACCTAGGAATTTACCTCTAAATCCCTTCCCCTTAAAAGTAGTATTCCCACTACAAATAGAACAACTAAGCAATATCACTATTGCCCACTAAGCTACCCGACACAGAGTAACTTAGAATTCACTAAGCAACCCACGGTTGCTCACTAACCCACCTAACACTAGATGACTTAGGATTTGACTAAGCAGCGAACAATGTTGCCCACTTAGCCAGTTAGACTCAACTGATTTAGACTTTTAACTGGACGAACAAAAGATCTAATTCCTTTATAGTTCAGGATTAAATTTACACCAATAAGCACTGTAGTAAAAACCTAAGACAACTTAGACACAAGCTGCTCTATCTGGTCCCTGTTGCTCTTTGGTAAGTACTTCTTGAGAGGAGTGGTTTTTGCCTTTTTGCTCTTGAAAATCTATGATGCAAAAATTGAGGTTGTGTTTGTGTTGGGATGTCCTTATGAGAATAGACACAACCTTCAAGGCAATGCCATTGGCCGAGGTTTCTGCCACACTTGGAGACCGTGCACCAAACTTGTGTACTTTTTCCAGCTGTCAATTGTACAAATATGAATAACGGGGATCAGATCCCCTTACAAAGTCCTCTGTTTGTCAAATCATCAAAACTGCAAATAACAATACACATTAGATATTCTTAAGAACAGTACCTATGACATCGCCTCAAACTATAATAATTCCCTACAAGTGTTCATGATAATGTATTTTCCGATAAATTTCCAGTAATGTAAACAGAGAGAAATAAGAGGAGAGATGGGAGAAGCAACAAGATATATTTTTAAAAATTGCTATAACATTTAAAGTATAGCTATGCTATATATATTTTATATTATCACTATAAAAGATGATTAGAGGGTTGATGTTTGTTTTGTATAATTATCCCTACAATGATATCCATCAAGCCTAAACATGAAATGAGACTTCATATTCTGTTATTTTTAAGAAGTCGTCCCATCGTTATAGAAAGAATTGACCAGTTAACTCTTTATATTAGCTTTGCCTACACAAAAGAAGAAGAACGCTTAACAATTTTACTTTATCACTAACACGATTAAAAAGTTTACTTTATTACATAAAATTTATAAAGAATTTTATTATGTATATAACATAATTCAGAAGTCTCCTTAATTTTTAGTCAAATTAAGACACTTTAAATGGTTAAATTTATATTATACAATTTTAAATTTAAATACCTAAGATTAGGAAAATGTTTGGCAAATAGATTTTTTTTGTAAAAAAAAATTCTATATAAGGTGGGATAAGTTAAATAGGGTGTGTAAAAAAATATGTAATTATATCCCTCAATAACCAATACTAATTAATGTATTCCATTGAAAAAATAAAAATAGATTTAATATGTGATGTAAAGCTATGGTGTTTTCAAGGATGAGTGTTATAGACAAATGTAAATAAACTATTGGTTCATTTAATTGTCATAGGATATTGTAGGGCCTCTTTACTCTTAAAATGTTTTTGTAAAAACATTCCATTCTTGTTACTTATTTTTCATATCCACAAATCTTGTTCATTTCTCTCTCAATAGTCTGTGTGTCACAAACTCATACACAAAGACACAATTTAAACATTGTTGAAAGAGAAAGAAAGAAATAAATGGTTGTGAAATGTTTAAGTGGATAGAAAATAGTAGTTGTAGAGAGAAGAAGAGATGATGAATTTGTCATGCAGTCCATGGCCACTCGCTTTACCACCCATTCTCCTTCTTCTTCTTTGAAATCTTCTTACATTCATAATTGTCAAGTTAAGCATTCAACAACGCCTGCTGTTCTTCTTTCTTCTTTTAGTGGAAGAAAACCCCCTTATAACACACTTGTATTCCAGGTAAATATGAGTTTTCTCCCATTTTTGTGATATGTTTTGTAGATTGTGTAGTGCATTTCTTATTCGAAGTTTTGTTGAGGGACTTTGTACAATTTGTTTTGTATGTAGATTCACATTTTGGCCATTTATACCAGGGAAAAGGGTGAAATTTGCGTATGTGAGTATTTGAAATTGAGTAACTTACCTGGTATCTGTTGCTGGTGGGAGGTGACAGATAATTATTCGAGGTGTGCGGAAGCTGGGCCAGACACTATGGTCATAAAAAAAATAAAATTGAGCAACTTTGCCCTCAAGTTAAACTTTTGATCTAATACCATGTTAGGAAAAGACTGCATTTTTCACACATTGATTCGCTAGCTACAAACTTGGGTTAATATTGAACCATAGTGGAAAGTTGAGGGGTTAAACTTGGATATGTGGAGTCTGTCGGTTTTTCAACTGGAGATCTACTAATGGAAAGGTCAAATATAATATCGATTGCATTAGTGGTCTTATGGTCGGGAGAGCCTTGATAATTGGTTGATACCATTTTGTAATGATTTGTTAGATGTTTAGGAGTTAGTGCATTGCTTCTTGGCAGAGGAAACTGAACAGTAAATTGAGGAACTTGTACAATTTGCTTTGTAATCTTTTATTACCTATTGCTATTTGAGCACACTTGCTTTGTCAATTTCTTGGATAAGTGTGCACCGTAGAACATCTCATTTTAGTAATCTCATATGGTTTTGGATTTAACATATGAGGAGAATGGAGCATTATGCTAGTATTTTGAAAGTTTGATTTTCAAATGATGCTTCCATAAGTAGATTTTGAAATGATTGTCATTGAAAGAAAGCACAACTAATGGTTCAATTTCAGTAGAATGTTTAACAATGCTTGTGGGTGCTAATTTTTGTTTGTTGCCTATTTGATCAATCTGCTGACTCTAGCAAATATTTAGAGCTGGTTTGTTACATTGTAACCGATTAACGGTTTTCAGTGTAAGAGGTTTGGCTTTGTCCAGAGGTTTTTATCTGTGGAACCCTGAGCTCGAGAAGTTAGTGTAAATTACTGAAAGCAAGACCTAAACATCATAAAAGGATGGATTATTTTTTGAATAGTCACAGTTGCTTTACGCAGAATACATTTCCAACTAGCTAGCTATCCTGCAGAATATAGACTTCAAAGTAAAGCAAAGGCTCGTCAACTATTTCTTCCTGTCAAAATATCATTGGAGATCCTTTTGTTTCAAATTATTCATTATATCCATCTGCACGTTTAGGAAACATCATCGTCCTTCTTCTCCTTATAAAATTTTACTTTTGAGTATGCCAACTGAGGCGGTATTTCTGACTTGACTTGATAGTCCGTGACTTAAAAGACCAAAAAGGCGATCATAGATCTCTCCCCTGATGCAAATTTCAAATAAAGATGATCCATCATGACAACTATGTCGCAAAGCTTATAAAATTATCTTTTGTCTTCTATTTTTCAAATCTCTTTAGCTCTTCTTTTATTAAATAATAATTAATACAATTTTTGGCTTCATATCCAGGCTGTCAGGCTCTTGGGTCCTCCAGCAAGATTTGAAGCTTCAAAGCTGGAAGTCTTGTTAAAAGGAGAAGAAGTTGATACATACTCTAGTATTGTGCCAAGGACGTACACATTATCCCATTGTGATTTTACTGCTAATCTGACATTAACCATCTCAAATAATATCCAATACGATCAGGTAACGTCATTTTGCATTTCTGAATGAGCAAGTGTTTATCCTTAAGCTACTTCTGTGGATAACGTTTTCGTTTTGTGGTTTTGAACTTTGTTATGGAAAATGATTTTCCCACTGACTGAAACTTTGTAATTTGAGTTCAATCCTTGCACCATTTTTTTTTCTATGGCAGTTGAAAGGGTGGTATAATAAAGATGATGTGGTTGCTGAATGGACAGAAGTGAAAGGTAATTTGTTTCTTGATGTCCACTGTTATGTGAGTGGACCAAATCCCCTACAAGAGCTAGCTGCCGAGTTCAGATACCATATATTCTCCAAGGAATTGCCATTGGTAAATTCTTAAAATATTTGTACCCCTCTTACTGTTCTCTGTAAATTTTAAACTGTGCTTTGACTTGGAGAAAAAGAAAGAAAAGCTTCAATTTGGAAAATGTTTTTCACCATATTTGAAATTTGACTTGCATAGCTGCATTAAGTTGCACCTTGTCAGTCTGCAAGTCACATTTGATAAAACTTATTTCATTTGTCAAGCATTATTCTGATTTTGGAGTTATAAAACTCTTCCTTAAAAAGGACGAGGAGGATTGAACAAGTTGTATAAAATCTGCTTAGAAAGTTTATATCCTGTCCAAGTGATACTTCTTGAATAATTACTTATATTAACTCCAGAATATCGCATGGTCAGTGGACATAGCTCCTTAAAACAGGGATGGACGATTACCTTAAATTCAAGAATAATTTTATTTTTTTGTTGGTATTTCCTTATTAGCCTTAGGACAAGATTTGGTAATTTGGTTTGCTCCTCTAAATTAGTGTATTATACTAACCGGATTGTGATTAATCTGCCTTTTCGAACTACCAGGTACTTGAGGCTGTGCTCTATGGGGATTCAGATTTCTTCAAGGAGCATGAGGAACTAATGAATGCTACTGTTAGAGTCTATTTTCATTCTAGCTCGAAGAAGTACAACCGTGTAGAATGTTGGGGTCCTCTAAAAGATGCAGCTAAGGTAACACATAATTACAACAATATCATCTTTTACTCCCTGAAACCTTTGTTTGTCCTAAAGAAACATTCAGGCTTCGGCACATGGATAAAAAATGAAAATGAAATCTCTCATGTGTGAATTTATTATAAAAAATGCCACTCTTTTATTCCATTTTGTGTGCCAACTTACTAGTTTGCGAATCCTTGTTTGATCATGGTTTTCCTACACATGTTTTTATTGTTTCCAAGTTTTAGTATGTGTGATTTATTAAAGAAAGATAATAGACTTGGTGCTTGAAGTCGACTAAAAAAATGTTGTTTTGATCATCATACTGAACATTGGGCCAAGGGAGTGCTATTGAATCGAGAACTGTATTCAAAGTTATTCTTTAGATTTTTACACAACTTATTCATGTTTTACAGGGAAGACAAGGGGATTATATCAATGGTTTGTTATCGACAAGCAAGGACGACTTTCAACCTCCAAAATTCCAGGGAAGTGCAAAATCAATCTTCCAAGCTCTTTTCACATTCCTTCTCTGAGCTAATACACTAAGGTGAGAGACTGCAAAGAGTTCTTAGATTTAGGACGTTTCATCTTGAGCTGCCTAATAATTCTACTTTTTGCACTTGGAAGGATCTCTCTTGAAACACATATTAGAGTCATGGGATCCTACATTTCGATGACTTGTAAAGACGAGAATTGTTTGCAAGGTCATTAGATTCATTTACATGTATGTATTGCATTCTTTCGAATGTGCTCTTGACTGACAATTCTTGTAAAAACCAAATACTATTTTCCCTTCCTCATATCAATCAGCAATTGTTCCATATGCTACTGCTTCATACCATACATGGTCTGCGAATATCTTCATTTTCAACTTGACTTGTTCACTCTGTTGCTTTAGTATCCGTCTCACTTGACAAATTCCGTTTATGAGTGAGACAGATGCTAAAGCAACAGAGCGACATTTGAGCACAATACAAAACCATATTTTTCTCGGTTATGAAGGAGAAGAATACTAGTTCTCCTTTAATCGTTGTATTTTTTGAATAATATCTTGATATCATCAGATTAATAGAGCACAGAAGAATATTGAACTCACATCCTTATTGCCTTCTGGCATATCCAGAATTTTCTGGGCAGTTTTTTTACAAGTGTCACTTCTACCTATTTGTGTATCTTACGACGAAAATGAGAATGCAAAGGAAAAGGAAAAGCAAAACTATAGCTAGATGTGATTAATTACGAACTATTTTCTCTGTTAGATATCTACATTTTATACGCTGACAGTATTAAAAAAAGTTCACCAACAATGTAATTTAATCAGCTACAGCTAGTTAGTATTATTGTTAAGAGGGGAATTCAACTGAAGAAATCAACCACCAAATGACATTGGAAATGGATAGTTTTGAAGTTCTGTTCATGAGGCAAGCGGGGTCAAAAGTTTAAGACCATCACCTCCAATGTCATTCTCTTCTAGTACTCTATTATTGCTTAAGGGATTAGGAACAATGTTGCATCTTGATGCCCTAAAAAAGGAGATGCCTCATTCACAGCAAATTGATGAAGTGATACAAAACGTTATAGGTGGCAAATGAGCGGGTTGAGCTGAATTTGGACGTATCAAAATGAGTGGCGTAATAATCCATCCGAATGTCACTTAGGCTAAAACGGGTAGTTGAAATGGATCGAGTCCATTGAGCTGTAATTGCCTAAAACTTCAATACCTTATAAAATTATTTTCTTTATTATGACTATATATAATATATAAAATAAAATAGAATGTACTTTTTTTGAAATTATTTTGACTAAGTTTTTCATGAGCTGATTTAAACTAAATATCAACCAAAACTTTGATGGGCTAAACTAATAAATAAATGAATTCATAATTAATCCAAACTTAAACGAGTTATGATTTTATAAGCTAATTTTACCACCTCTACAAAATACATCTAATAATCAAACTTTGGGAATAAATGAACCCTCAAGTTGCAAGTGGATTGTAACACCAGATTATTTTATTATTGGATAGCCCGCATGGCTTGATTTGCAAAATTCTGTTAGTCAACAAAATACTACATTTTCCTAATATGAAATGTCAAATTTAGCTCATTTTATATCCAACCCCTCCAATTCTGGAAGGATCAAATTGAAAATATATTCATTGATGGACCAACAATTGGATTACCAAGAATAGTTGTAGTTTTGACATAATTTGACTATGTTTATCTCACTAGTACCTAAAGAGTTTAGCGACTATGACTGTTATGCCACTAACTCAATTATTGTTAAATATTTTTACGACAATAAATACTGTCATGTCTGAATTACTTATGCCCAACTAAAAAAGAGAGTAGATCGATTCCTATACATTGTCAAGATTGATGTGCGGTCACTTTCTGCTACCATTATTGTCAAGATTAATAATGTGGATATTTTCTTATCAATTTAATAAGAAAAAGTAATAAAACATTTTTAGTCCATAATATAATAAACATATAAAATAAACTTGTTTTACTCTATATAAACAAGAAAAGCATGTATCCATAAAATAATATTCCATTTCATACTTTCTAAAAAATGGAGACTCAACAATTACCTTAATCTTCTTTATTTCACTCTTGTTATTTCTTTACTTCATATTCTATCTATTTCAAATATGGAAAAAATCAAAAACCTTAACCAAAAAATTGC
>JAJOOH010014712.1:0-29071 GCA_029582605.1 Solanum gracilifrons | reverse complement strand
AGATATCTTCACCAAGTCCCTCACATGTCCTCGTATTAATTACATCTGTAACAAGCTAGGTACATATGATTTGTATGCACCAGCTTGAGGGGGAGTGTTAGAATAGAAATAAGTATTTCCTACTTAGAATAGAAATAGGAATAGGAATAAGAATAGGAATCCTAGTTGGAAAAGGATTCCAATGTAGTGTCTATAAATAGGGTCTCAATGTAACTATTTAGAAACAACAATTCAATAATATTCTTTTCCTATATTTCTCACAAATATGATCCATCTTTGTATGTTAAAAAGACACCTGAAGGAGTTACACTTGTATTAGTATATGTAGATGATATGTTGGTCACTGGTGATAGTCTGAAGTTGATAGAGGAAACCAAAATCACTTTGTCAGAGACTTTCAAGATGAAAGATTTGGGAGAGTTAAAAATTTTCCTTGGTATTGAATTTGCAAGGTCTGACAAAGGAATACTAATGCATCAAAGAAGGTATGCATTAGAACTATTGGCTGAATTGGGGTTAGGAGCAGCTAAGCCAACTGGGGCTCCCATAGACTATAACCTAAAATTCACCTTAAGACAATTTGATGATCATGTCAAGCACATGAAACCAAATGATGATCCTCCTACTGATCAAAGGGCTTACCAAAGGTTGGTTGGGAAACTGCTTTATCTAACAATGACCAGACCTGATATAGCATTTAGTGTACAAACTTTAAGCCAGTTTCTACAAGATCCTAAAAAGTCACGCATGGAATCTGCAATTAGAGTGGTAAGGTATGTCAAAAATCAGCCAGGATTAGGAGTCCTTTTGTCGAGTAGTTCAGAAGAGAAGATCAGTGCTTATTGTGATGCTGATTGGGCATCTTGTCCACAAACTAGAAGGTCGGTAACTGGTTATTTTGTGAAGCTGGGAGATTCAATAGTTTCTTGGAAGTCAAAGAAACAGACTACAGTTTCCAGAAGCTCTGCAGAAGCAGAATTCAGGAGTCTTGCAGCTGTTGTAGCAGAATTAGTATGGATACTAGGTTTAAAGAAGGAAATTGGAAGTGAGGTAACACTACCAATTTGTGTCTTCAGTGATAGCAAGTCTGCAATGCAAACAGCAGCAAACCCTGTTTATCATGAAAGGAAAAAACACATTGATGTTGATTGCTATTTCGTTAGAGAAAAGCTACTTCAAGGAATTATTACCACAAGCTACATTTTAACACAAGAACAGCCGGCAGATATGCTGACTAAGGGGCTTACTAGAGTTTAGCACAACTATCTTAATTCCAAGCTAGGACTATGTGATATATTCTCCCCTTCCTAGCTTGAGGGGGAGTGTTGAGAGTAAGGGAAAAAATGGTTGTTAGTATTTCTTAATAAAAGTTAGTTATAACTAACTATTAGTTAGTTAGGTAGTAACGGTCACAAATCTTCCTATATAAGGGAGACTTTGTTATTATTGAATGTAAGTTTTTCAATTGAGTTCATACACTAATAAGACAAATACATTGTTTCTCCCTTATCTCTTCTTCTTTCTTTAGTTCTGGGATATAATTCCAAGAACAATTTCAAACTATTTACTGGCAAGCCAATTATGCCGGGTAAAACTGAAGTTGAGCAATTGCACAAAATCTTCAAGCTCTGTGCTTCTCCATCTGATGATTTTTGGCTACAATCTAAATTGCCTAATGCAAATATATTTAAGCCAATAGAGCCTTATAGACAGATTCTTCACGCGACCTTTCATGATCTTCCTGCAGCAGCTGTAGAACTAATAGACACTTTACTTTCCAGCAGTTGATCTTCCTGAATATCGAGGGACTGCAGCTCTTGCTCTTCAGAATGAATTTTTCACAACAGAACCATTTGCTTGTGATACCTCAAGTTTGCCACAATGCCCCCCAGCTAAGAGATCAATGCAAAAAAGATAGAAAACCAAGGGGAGTAGGGACCAGAGTTATGCACGCGATAGAAGTGTAAGGGCAATTCCAGCAGCTGAAGCTAATGCAGAATTACAGAGTAACATAGACAGAAGACAACTCATTACCCATTCAAAAGCCTGGAATAGGCTTGAAAAAACAAATGAATATGTCTCAGGAGGTGTTCTAAATGAAGGAACAAACTCTTCTGTATCATTTCAGGAGTCCAGAAGAAAAGAGGGCTCAAAGAGTTATACTCAGAGGTCTGCTACTCCTCATCAAAGGAACAATCAGAGAGCAATAAGGAAAGAACCAATTCATGATATCAAGGGAAAGAAGAAAGTGGTTAGGTCCAATATCTGATCCATCAGATAACATGTATGATCTACTCAGAGAGCATGATGCCATGATGATCTTCAAAACTGCTACGCCTGCGAGTCTTGAGAACGAATCAACAGCTAAAGGGAATGACCATGGCTCTAAGGGAAAGACGAGTTGTTCTTTGGGTCCATCAACAGCAAGTAATGACCAAATATCTACTCTTTTACCTGAAAAATGGACCAATATGCAGGCCTTACCAAGAGAGCAAGAGGCACGGGTCCTAAAAGATCATGACATATTAAAGACAACCAATATTTTGGTCCACTTCCATCTGCATCAAAACCAATCGATGTGGATAGAATGCTTAGAGCTCATGACCAACAGATTCAAGAATCTGTTGAACGCGCCAAGCAACAGAAAAAACTAGGTAAAGCTCGGTTCTGAGGCATGAAAACCAACATAAGCTGATTGGATATCCACTCTTTCTACAGAATGGGAAGATGAAACTAGTACTCAGACTTTATAAAAGTTACCAAACAGTGACATGTGACCTTCTGTGCCTCCGATTGTGTTTATAAATGCAATGATACAGGAACGATTAAGCAAATGTACAAGTGTATTTTTACAGGTATAGACCATTTTTTTGGTTTTTACTTTGAAATAGAAGTAGATGTGGTAGAAGAAATACTAACAATCCTGTACACCTGTGTTTTTTTAAAACCATCAACTGTCCAAATCTCTCTGGTCTGACTATAGAAAGTTACCAAGGAGTACTTTCATTTCTAAAGCTCGAACTTGAAAACTCTGGTTAAGGGTAGAGAACCTTTACTATTAATAAGCCAAATATGACCTGAGGAATGTTTTGGAAACACCATTTTAACTTATGAACATTTCCTATTGTCCATATGATTGTGATCAGCAAACAACATACTATGTTTGACTCAAGGTTCGAATTTGTAACGTTTGATTAACTCATACATCATGTGTTGCGCTTTAATTACTAGGTCACAGCTCTGAAGGCCAGGATGGTTCTTAAAATATTGATGACAAATGTTGAGAAAACACCAAAGTTGAAATTGTATATATTTTGAAAAAGAAACTCTTGTTACGTTTGGTAAATGAAATCCCCTACTACATTTTATAAAATATGGATCTAATCTTGTATACATAAGTGATTCTCCCCAATAATTACTATCTATTTTGAACAATTATAGTTACTTTGGATCACATAATCCACAACTTATAAGGTTTTCAAATGATAAATACTTATCCACACCTGTTTTTATATCAACTCAATAAATGCATGACATGTGTTTATACTTTGTAACACTTGGAGCATGTTTGGAATTGCTACTAAAAAAAATATCTTATTTTTAGAAGTATTTTTTAAAATAGCTTTCATAAAAGTGTTTTTGAAAAAAAGTTATTTGTGTTTGATTAATTCATTTGAAAAATGTTTTTGATAAGCGTATTACGTTTCGCTAATTTAAAAAAAAAAAAGAATTTGAGAGTCAAATTACGTAAAAGGACAAGTATCAATGCACTTTTAATGTTAAGATTATCTTAAATATCTATTATAAATTTTATTTTATTAAATTAAAATGTACATATTCAAAATTTCAATCAATATTATACATAGATGAATTAAAAGTAAATCAAATATTGATATAATAGTAAAATGATGATTTAAATATATTGAATATATCAAGCAAAATGAATTTAAAAATCATTTCACAAAATAAATCACTACATACGAAACCTCATCACAAAAATAAATAAATATAAAAGATATATTGATAATTATGTATATATGGCATGGATATTTTGGTTTTGAAATAAATAATTTTCTGCTCAAACTTCTACTTTTTTTAAGCAGTAGAAATTTTTAGCTTCTTTACAAGAACAGAAAAATTGGTTCTGCTTCCATTTAAAAATAGTTTTACTAACTAATATGCATTCTCACCTTATTGAATCATTTAATTATCGTAAAATTATATGATTTGATATAAACATCACAGATAAGCATTTACCTTTTATATCGCTCTCTCACACACACCAAATAGGAATAGCAAAACTAAAATAAAAGAGCCTCACATTATCCACAATTTAAGGATCACATTGACACGCGTCGTTTGTTAAAAAGAAAACAATATAACAACCAACTTCTTATGTCTTTATTCCATTTATTAAAAAAAAATTATTACCAAAACTTCTTCTTTGTCTTCCTTTCGTGATTCTCTAAAACATCCTCATCAATTTTTTCCTTCTAATTTCCTATTTCACCTTACAAATTCACAATGTTCTCATTTTTTGGGAGATTTATAGCCAAACGGTTAGACAATTATCATACAAGATATATCGTAACTAGTTCTGTTCATCCAGTCTATCATGTTTGTTTTGGTGGCATGGCTTTCTCTTATTTGGTCGCGCTCCCAGAAGAACTTCGTCATCTTGAACATAAAAAGCATCAAGAGAGCCATGGAAAGCACTAAGTTGTAGATTTCATGTGTATGATTTATTGAAGAAGAGTGATCAAAATTACTACAAAATATGACCTAGTCAAGTTCTTTTGAATTTGTGTTTTTTGTATTACAAAATATTTTTGTGTTTGATTGTTTTACCAATGTAAGTTGAAGATGTATTTTTTTCCCTTTTTTTCTTATTATATTCTTCTTTATAATCCAATATATTGTATTGTAGAAATTTGTTGGTAAATGTACTTTTTGCAATTAGATGACCCTACTTTTAGATTTGAGTATTTGTATCAAAAGTACAATTTCATAAAAATCACACAGATATTATCAAGAAAATATGTTTAAATTATTAAATAAAAATTTAAAATATGGGTTGCTTAATAGGAAATAAAACTTGTCAAAATATACAAAGAAAGATATTGATTTGATTGTTTAAGAAAGAAAACTATAAAAGAAGATAAATTTGTTTCCTTCCTACATTTTTTGACTACCACAGATATTCATACCATATTTATTAATCCTCTCTATAGTTTGAAATAATTACATATTGTCTCACACTCTCACTAATTAATAATTTCATACCAAATTTCAAGTCTGATACACCTAGATACGTTTATTTTTGCTACCAGATAAACTAAAATAGGGAGAGAGACGAGCGAGAGAAGGAGAGAGACGAGCGAGAAGGAGAGAGGTGAGCGAGAGAAGAAGAGAGGTGAGCGAGAGAAGAAGAGAGGTGAGCGAGATAAACTATGTATCTCAAATATATGTGAATCATACTAGATGCATGCATCTCTGAGATATCAGATACATTTATATATATTACCATATACAGGGAGATAGGCGAGCGATATAGAAGAGTGGTGAGAGAGAGAGAGTCAGATACGTACACATGTGAATTCAATTGGATACAATGTATTTAGCAATTTACACTTAATTTTGACTACATATATTCGAGATACATGTATCAGGATGCGCCAGAAACATGTATCTGAAGTCGAAATTCAATCAAATTATGGTATTTCGTAATAATGAAAAGTGAAGGAAAAGAAGATAATTAGGTACTAAATTAGTGAGATTTCTATAAGTTATCATATCTCTTCGGTGAGTTTTAGTTATTCTCTCTTAATAAAATTAGTTAGTACCATTTTATTTTTTCATATTTACTATTTTGAATACTTCATATGTGATCATTATGGTTTTAGTTTCGAAAATTTACTTTTTGAGAAGGAGAAATAAAAAATATTTTCTTATAGATCGTTTTAAAGGACAATAACAAAATGATTTATATTCGTAACAGTGTTCATTATTTCTTTCAATTTATCGATACAATTTACCTTATTTATATGTGGAGTTGTTCCAAAATAATTTCATATTTGATGGTTCGCTCTTAACAAAATTGAGACTATTTTATTCATCTTAATTATAATTTAGGTATAGGTAAAACAAATAATTTAATCATCAAGAAAGACTTTTTAGGTAGTATTGTATTAAGCCCAAAAAAAAATAAAATTATTCAATCATCTAGTCATTTTAGGTGGTATTGTATTAAGCAAAAAAAAGGAGGGAAATAGAGCCTGACCATCATACAAATAAGGCACAAGTATCCCTTTAAACTATATTCGAACTTTTAGTGATACACTTAAATTTTACGAATATTTTATTAACACTTAAACTATTTTAAAATAGAATTAATAGATTCTGAAAGACGGCGCGACATAAAGAGTGTGTACATTCTCTTGAAAGCAATTGCAGGTTACAATAATAATTATGACGCAATTCTTTCGTGAAATTGTTTCTAATCATTTCTCTTATTTCTTCTAATCGATGTTGATACGTTCGCATTTAGCTTGCAATATGCTCTGTATTTTAATTTAGTTTCATGAAGGTCGATTTAAAAATAACTTATTATTTTACTTTAATCTAATATATAAATTTACTAATCAACATAATAATTTGTTTTTTCTTTTAAGAAAAAAATATTCAAATTTAATTTTGCCCACCCTCTCATCTATTTTTTTATATTAAATTTTGGTGGTCTTTATCGATAATACTTTAAAATACACAAGACAAACTCATATGGGCTTATTGCCCAAATCCATAAACAAAAGAAAAGAAAATAATCATCCAACCCAAATCGGACAAAGACCGCTACTTATTCCTATATAAAAGACTTCCCTTAGATTAGGGTTTCTTAATTCATCTTTAGACATTTCATTTTCTTTAATCCTCAACACTTGAAAAATGCTTCAGTTAACGACAAATGTCACGCCACGAGTCTACACTCTGGATGTGGCCAGCACTCGAGAATCATTGTTGGTCTCCAAGCGAAATCTTGGCCTGGCTCAATAGTCAGAGGAAGACTTACTCGAGTGAAATAGAAACCTCAAAGTGCATAATCAAACTCAACATAACTCAATTATGAATTTCTCAATATTTATCTGGAAATACTCAGTAAATCATAATTATTGTCTCAAGGTTTTTAAAACATCAACAAGGAACATTGAAAGACTCATCATACTACTATTGTCTACGAAGCCTCTAAATACTATGATAGATGTGGGGACAAGACCCACAACATCTTAATAGACTGAAATGTAAAACCCCTCCGAAAAGTAAGGAGGCTCACCAAAGCTAATTGGAATGCAAATGGTATCAACGAAGCGCCTGTTAATGACCCTGAACACCTGTATCTGCATCATGAAAAGATGCATATCGAATGACGTCAGTACATTGAATGTACGAGCATGTAAGGGGGAAGCTGAAACATAAGCAACTGAACTAATACTCTGGGAAGACATACTCACTTCCTCTCAACTCAAATGGGAAAACAACAATAAGAGATGCAATATATAAAACTTTTAAAACAGTAGTATCAATTGCAATAAGTATCAAAATACAATAATAAACTCTTTACTCTTAATTTGGAGATTCTCCATCCGACAACCATCACTATGAGCTACATGATGATACAACGTCTCGCCCACGCTGCCAGAACTGTCATATGCCTTGCCAAGGTATAGAACACCTAAACTAAGTGGATCCACTAATCTATGCTTAAAAGCAATAAGGAATCATCTAAAAAGTATGACTCTTTATCCATGTTGGCATACATGGTTTATGAGGATTTTGAGTTGTCTAAACTCATCTTCATATAGGTGCTCAATACTACTCCCAATAATATATAACTCATGCTCAAATGTTTAAAAACATAATTCTTTCTCAATTTGAGATGATTACTCAAAAATCCTCTTAAAAAAAGTAATACTCTGAAACTCTTCTGAACTGGTAAACTCATTAAATCGATGATTCTCTCTTTTAAATGTAAAATTATTAAATACTTGGGAATACTTAGTTCCCTTATACTCATTTTGAAACATGAAACTCAACTCTCCTCATCCTCATCATTTTGAAACATGAAACTCAACTCTCCTCATCCTCATACTCATTTACTCAAGACTTAGTTTAAATATTTAGATAATTGCAAAAGACTTCTCAAAATGACTCAAAAAGACTTTCTTGAACTTTCCTCTTAACTTTACCTTGATTTGAAAGTGTAACTTAAAAGACGTGATTAGGATATGTAAGATATTAGTTTGAGAAATTTGGTTTTTAACCTAGAGCGATTGGTTTACCTGTATCATGCAAATGTCCAACACTTAGGTGCTTTCTAAGATCATCCTATATGAAAGATGTATGATATGTGTGGATAATGAATGACTTGCAGGGTATGCAATATCTAGTATTAATGAAGATTTTAAGTGTGGATATCAAGGGGAGAACCTAGGTACGATTTGAGGGAACACATACAGAAAGAAGGTCGAAAGGGTAAGGGATGTAGCGACCCTGGCGCACTGAGAGTGGCGCGGGGCACCAACCCCAAAACTACTGACCAGTGTTTGGGGCGCACTGAGTGGCGCGCCGCACCAGGCCCCAAACTACTGGGCAATAGTTCTGGCTCTATGGTGGCGCGCCGCCCCATGCTTCTGCCTAGAAATTTGATGAATTTTCTTGCTCAATTTCAAGTCCTGACTCATCTAGAATCGAATGACTTCTTCCAAACTCACTTTGATTCACAAACCCAACACAAAATCCCACACAAAATTCATCAAGAACAACACTCATTCGCAAAACCCTCACCTCAAGAACTCAAAAACCTCCATTGTTAAAGAATGAGGTTAAAACTCAAGAACTTCTCAAGAAACCCAATCAATCAACTTCAAGAACGAATTTATGAATGAAATCACATGATTGGCGTGAAGGCGAACAAACCCAACACTATGAAAGCTTACATACCTCGAAGAACACTTGTTCTTGGCGAAAATCCTCAAACTTTGAATGAACGCTTGAAACCTTCTTCTTTTTCTCCTCTTGAAACCCTTCTCTCAACCCTAAGCGTTTAAGAATGAATGAAAACTGATCTCAATCAAGTTATACCCCTATTTGGGTGAGAAAAACGTTTTTGGCCTTGTGGGGTAAGGAAAAGACCTAAATACCTTCTTTTTTTAAATGGATGAAATGCATAAACTAGAGAGGCTGCACTCAAATAGGCATAACTCATTTATCCGAGCGAATTTAGCAAACTTGGCGGCGTTGGAAAGAGGACTCAAAGACCTTCGATTTAGTATCTCATGGGCTACCTAACTCTTTATGTGGTGAAATTGTTATGGTCATTTGAAGTTGACCCAAAACTAAAAACTGAAGTTTAACTTGTATGAGTCTCTAATTGGCTTTTCGAAGTACGAGATGTTACAGTTAACAAGAAGTTCTATCTCCTTCTGCTTTGGAACATCAATGTTCTTGAGTTCGTATTGCATGTTCATCGGCTAACAGGAGTAAATATTCACTAATATTCTTTGTTCCTTCTTTTCAGTTATTTGAACTCTGCAGTTGTGCTCTCTATGTATATGGACTATGCCCATTGTGTTTTCCAAAAGACAAGAACGAGCAGCAAAACACAATAAGCATGGCCCATATACATAAAAAAATACATAGCTACGGAGTTTAGAAAATTCAAATAACTGATAAAAAATATTTGTCAGGTGTTGAGGATTAAAGGAAATGAAATGTGTAAAGTGAGAGGAATTTGGGATCAAATAAGTTACTTTGATAATTTACCAAATTTCTGTACCAATTAAATTTTCCTAATAGTGTACGTTAAACTGTAACTTCATATTCTCTTTTTTGTTTTTTCATGGATGGTCTTATCATCAATTTCTTTAGTTGGAAATTTTGTTCATTTTGATGCATAATTTTATTGTTTGCTTTATTTTATTTTACTTGATTTTTATATTAAAGATAAATATTTTATTTATGGTCAATTTTCAAATTTGACTATTGTTATTTTATATAGTAATAATAAAGTTGTCTTGATTTAAAAACAAACGGAGTAACATATATTATTTGAAAATTACATTCAAAGTACTGCTAATCACAATAATTAACAATTTAAAATATTTTTAAAAAAAACATATTAAAGATTTGGTTCATGTGTCACATATATTGAGAGAAAGGAAATAACATATTATCTGAAAATTACTATAAATCATAATAATTAACAACTTGAAATATTTTAAAATCATATATAAATTGTGTTGACTTTCCTAATTACATTTGTGTCACATAAATTGAGATTTGAGATAAATAAAATAACATATATTAGACCAGTGATTGCACGACTATTGTATCGATTCATATTATAAAACTCAATTAACTATCACTAATGATTGTGGACGAGTGATAACTACTCATTCATCCTAAACCGAGTCATCTTTGTAAGGGAGCATTTTATTCCCCTCTCAATGTGAGACTTTCCGACATGAAATTGAATTTAATGAGACTTCAAAATAGATAACGGATACCGAATGAGAATTTTTTAAAAAATAAAAACAATTAACTGTGACTATGAACTTGATTTAATTAGATATTTAGATATTGTAATATATATTTGGTGGAAAAAAAAACAAAAACAAGGAAGATACTCAATATTTAGAAGCAATTTAAGGAAAAGAAACAAACAGAAACTGCAAGTTATGAATACTTTTACTAATATTTTGTACAATAAATGAAGTAATTTTATTCCCATGATTCATTTATGATTGAATAATTTTAAGAATTTAACTATTAAGTACTTCCTTAATCTATAAATTTCCCAAGAACAAGGAAGGTAAATTCTGCATTCAAAAATACTAATGAGATACTTGGGCGATCTCTCTTCTTCTCCTTCACTTTAAGGTTAGCCCCTTTTGGTTTTTTCCCCCTTATGAGGGATACCCATTTGATTAATTATGTTAAAGTTTGAATCTTTTTTGGTTTTTCTAAGAATTCTTGGTTAAGTCTTTTCTGGGTGTTTGTCAAATTTCAATCTTGTTAATCTTGGACTAAAGTGTTACTTGGATCAATAATGTAAGTGTTTGTTTGAATGTGCTTAATTGGGGTTATCAACTGGTTGATCAAGAACTGAAATTTGAAGTCTTTTTGTTTGTGTATATATGTTTGTGTTTGTTTTAAGTCTTTTTTTGTTTCTGGGTATTTGGAAATTCAATCTTTTGTTATCAGAATGAGTGATAAATGGATTAGTACTGTGAATGTTTTTTGTGGTTCTTGAATGCATTGAGCTTTTTACTGGTTGTGCATAGAGTGCCTAATTTGGGATTGGCATCCCAGTTTGTAATGACTTGAAGATTGGGGAAGAGTTGAGTGAAAGATTGGATCTTGTTTGGGAGTTAGCTACATTAGATTGATGATTGTATTTGATGAAAGCCAATTCCCATTTTCAACTTTTTTTTCCCCAAATATCAATTGGAACTGTCTTTTTCCAGTGACATGTTAAATTGTCTTATAAGTTTCAGCACAATTCTCTGGCATCTCAAAATCCATACTGATCTAAGGGTAAACTAGTTTTGCTCTAATAGTAAGTATCTTTTACTCCTTGAGTTGTGGGTCTATAGGAAACAACCTCTCTACTTCTGAGGTAGGGGTAAGGTTTGTGTGCACTTTACTGGCTCTAGATCCCACTTTGTGGATGGGGGGTAAGTTGTTGTAGTAGTAAGTATCTTTTATTTTCAAAAAAGTTGCTTCTTTTCTTTCTTATTGAGTTAAGCATAATTTGTCTTTCTTCATTAGCTTGGTCTTCATACTTCTCAATGTCTATCTTGTTATTTGCTCAGATGTTCTGCTTCATTACAGTTGCTTCAGTCTAGTAAAATTGACAATTATGAAATTTCTTGTCTGTAGCAGAAGAGATTCACATATATTGCACTTGTGCTTCCTAGTAAACTAAGAGTTACTTGACAGTTTTTCTTCTTCCTCTTTTCAGTGAATATCTGTTGTGGTATGTATTTACTACAGTCTACGAGTAACGTTGAAACAAGAACTGCAACTTTTGTATCTTTGACAAAGATTTGACATTTTTCTCATTTATAAAAAAGAAAAAGACCTCTCCTCATCTGCTCTTTTCGTGTTGTCTTAGAGGTTATTTGATCATTGATTGGCTTGTCCTTGCAGGACTTTTAATGTCACACAACAAGCTATGATGCCTGGAAAAACAGATAAAGATATGCATAAAGCAGTTGCGAGCTCATCACAAGTAAAAAATGTGTTGAGAAGATTAGAAAAAAAGAGATCTAGGCTGAAATCAAAATCTCAGGGAAGGTCTACTCATGCATCTTCGTCAAAGAGAACAGTTGCCGGTGATGGTAAGGGAGAGTGCTGTTCTGGGGAAAACATACTTAAGAAAGAAATTCTGAAAAAAGCTAAATCATCAAAGAAGCAGTCCGTATTGAGCTGCGAAGGAGAGAAGCTTCAAGCATGCAACTCAAAGGACAACTTAAAACATGATAACCTGGATACTGGGTTTGAAAAGTTAAAGAGAAGAAGAAAAAGGAGGAGAAGAAAACATAACGCAGATCCAGATGATGTTTCACGTTTACAAAGGAGGACGAGATACCTCTTGATCAAGATGAAGCTAGAGCAGAACCTTATTGATGCTTATTCTGCAGAAGGCTGGAAAGGTCAGAGGTGTGTACCTTATCCCTCTTATCTACATAAATGTATTTGTCTTGCCTAGAGACTCGATACTGAGTATCGTAACTGTTTGGTCCTCAAATGGTAAGAAACTAAAGACACAGATTGTCCCAAGTAAAATGTTTGTGTCCACGTGGTTGTAAGTGTGACGAATATGCATGTTTGATGGAGCTGTTTCCTTGTTAACTATTAACTTAAAAGATGGAGTTGTTTCCTTTTTAACTATTTACTAAAAGACGGAGTTGTTTCCTTGTTAACTATTAACTAAAAGAGGGAGTTGTTTCCTTGTTAACTGTTAACTAAAAGAGGGAGTTGTTTCCTTGTTAACCAACAGCAGCAACAACATCATACCCAGTGTAATCCCACTAGGTGGGGTCTGGGGAGGGTAGGGTGTATGCAGACCTTACCCCCTACCTGGGGGAGTTGTTTCCTTGTTAACCGTTAACTAAACAGTTTCAACCTCTTGCTCTAAGCTTTTAGTTGAATGCTCTGATCTGATAAGCCTTTCTAGGTTATTTTTGAAACTTGCTTCTACTCTAAAAGAATGCGAAATTGAGGAATTTGAATATTTGGCACTAAAGACATGCAACATTCCTTTACTTCACTCTCAGTGCCACACCCGTGTCGACACGATGTGGGTGTGGGATTTGTACCTGATCCAGTCAACCGTTTTGAGTACTTTGACCAAATTCGAGGGGGAAATTCTGGATAGATTCAATGATTTTTTGTAATTAAAACAAGAACTAGAATTGAAGAAAATGGAGTACCTTGAATGTATAAATTTCTACTGTCACTCCCTTTTCTTTTATCTCCTTCCAGGATTCTCCTCTCTATCAATATTTTCTACTCAAGTTTTCCGCATAATATCTCATAATTTTAGATTTTATAACTCTATTTTTAGATATTTAAATTTTTTTAGCTGAATCCCCGCACCCGTATCCATACATGGATCCGTATCCCCAAATCTTAAAATTTAGATCATAGAGGATCCAACCTCTAGATCTGCACCCGTATCGGACACCTGCACCTGAGTCCGAGCAACTTAGGTTGCTTCAACTAGTTGCCGAACTGCTATTCTGAAGGGTATAAAGTTATTATGCAAATATCACTATTGCTTTTAGAAAGAGATCTAGCAGAAAGAAAGTTTGAGTTCATTGTTAACGAGGGCCTACACATGTTCATAATAACTCATGGTGTTTGCTCTGCTTCAATGGAATGCCATGGTTCGACGTATGTACGGTTTTAATTATTTAGAGTTGAAATCATGTACTATTTTGATATAAAACTGGAAAAGGAAGTTGGAGGAACCTTTGATTTCTGATATAAAGTTAGCTCAACTAGTGTGAAAGACTGTCGTGTTTGAGCTTTGAGTTGCACGATATTGTAATAATTATGAGAAAAAATGTTAACAGATTTTGTTTAAAAGAAGTAGATAATGGTACTTATCCAAAAAGAAAAAAAGTGAGAGAAGAAGAAAAACACTAAGGTAGCCACTCGATACGACTATAAAGGTTATTGCCTTCCATGTAATTTTCTGGTCTCTTACATCGTCATGGTATTTATTTTGGGAAATCAGTTGGGAGTACTTGCTTTCAGAATTTATTACTATGGGCTCTTGATTGTAGGGTTTCATGACCAACAAGTGACACATACAATTAACTCAAGCCTTCCTAGTCTCTTTAATGCTTGGAATTGTTGGTGCCCGTTAGCAAATGAGAATTACTATAAAGAGAATCTTGCTTCAGTACAACAAGAAGTATGCTTCAATCTCAAAATTAGGGGCTTGTAGAACTATAGATTCTCAAAATCAACAACAAACAACAACAACATACCCAGTGTAGTTTCAGGCAGCGGAGATTCTCAAAATCTCACACTTATTTTTACACTTGACATATAAATCTCCAACCCAACTGAAGATACTCCCTGTTAGCGCTTTACCTTATCTAAATGTATCAACAACAGCTAAAACCTTAATCCTAGCTAATTGGTATGTCCTTTGTAAATTCTTTTCTTCCATTTTGTTCGGTTGTTCACTAAGTTCTCGTAGCTTTTGAGAGATTTATGTATTTTGACACAATTTTCTTTCAGCAATTTCAATTGTCATAGTGTTGGACTCATGGACCTTTTGGTTTAGAGATCTACGTATGACATGGAAAACTATCTTGTGTCACTTATTCTGAAGTTACCCTTTATCTGTGCCTTTTTTTTATAAGGTAAGAATTTATTGATAACACAGTACCAATATGGTACTGCAGCAAATAAAGCAGAGCTGGATTTATTTTTTTTACATTATAAATTCATAGATGCTAACATGTTCAGCATGCCACTCAAATTAAATCAATACTTCCTTTTTTCCAGTAATACAAATTATGAATATATCTACCCGTAAGTCTTAACCAATAGGATTACTGAGTTCATTTCTGGATTAACTCATCTTACGAAAGGATTTAACAGTATAGGCCCCATCTTTTCAGGCTAACCACTGTATGGAATCTTTGTTTTTGTCCAGAATTACTGAGTTCATTTTCTGAATACATTCATCTACCTCATCCAATTCCCAATCAGACTGATTGCTGCTGAACTAAAAATTCCACCCAGTCTTCGAAATACAATATGCAATCATCACCTCAAAATCTTCCACCTAGTGGTGGAGTTGGGATTTTCACCAAGGAGAGTCAAATATAAATAATATACAGAAGAAGCCAAGGGTATTCAACATATTGTATATATACTTAAAAAATTATGTATCTGCAAAATGCAATTTCCAATGAGAGGGTGTAATGACAGCCCTTGACAAGGGTAGTTCCACCACTACTTCCACCATTCTAAAGAGGTTAGGGTCTAGTTCAATAAGAGTTATCCTTCATGTGTGCAACCTGCACCTTTGTCAGATTTGATTATGTTAAGAGTGGATTAGAGTCCCACATTGGTTGAGAATGGACTGGTGGTTTGCTTATATGGACTTGGACAACCCTCCCCTCATGAGCTAGCTTTGGGGTTATGTCATATATTTACATGGTATCAAGCCAGGTCCATCCCGTTTGGGCTCCCGTTGGGTTTGGGCGTGAAGGAGGCTGTTAGAGTGGTTGGGTTTGGGCGTGAAGGAGGCTGTTAGAGTGGGCTAGAGTCCCACATTGGTTGGGGAATGGATTTGTGATTTGCTTATATGGACTCGAGCAATTCTCACCTCATGAGCTAGCTTTTGGGTTGAGTTAATCTCAGGTGTCATATCAGCCATATATTTACAGATTATTGCTAATTATAGTTCCTCTCTCTATTTGAGTTTCCACCTAGGGATGGTGTTGTTTTGGCTAAATGAGTCTTGAACATTGTATAATCAATAAATGGCATTGCTAATAGTGAATTCTTTTATCCTTAATTGCTGAGGATGATGTTGATGTTTAAAAATACAATAAGTTTGTAATCTTGGAATAAGCAAAACCAAAAATATGAGAGGAAAATAATCGTGAGTTAATTTATCAATGTTGTTTGGGAAATAAGAGACTTGATGCATCAAATATAAAATTGGGACAGACAGGGAATATTAGATTGATTACTCAAGTAATGAAAAGAAGAGTAGTAGACACTCTCACTTATGTGGATCTGAGTTCCGCAATGATTTTGTATATGACAAGAGAAGGCATGATACAATTCATTTCCAGTCCAAGAGATGTATTTATGTTTAGAAGTATGGTAACAATTTTGACGCCCCTCATTTGCTGTCCTGCAATCCGAATATTGTGGACTGCCTGGCTACCCTAAAATTAAACCCTTAACAGTAGAATCAGCACAAAGGAAAGGAGAATTTACAAGCTTTGGCCTATTTAGACAAACCTCAATATGTAAATGCTAGTGTAACTTTATCCTTTCAAGCGAGCGGCTCATATGACATCTTTCGTCTTTTCATCCAGTCGAGAAAAAATTAGGCCAGAAAGAGAACTACAAAGAGCGAAGAAGCAAATATTAAACTGCAAGCTTGGAATAAGGGAGATAGTTCACCGTCTGGATTTGCTTAGCTCTGCTGGGCAGATCGATGATTCTGCTATTGCTCCAGACGGATCTGTCCATCATGAACATGTAAGCATCCTTCACAAAGTGTTTTCTGTCTTATACTTTGTTAACAATTGCATGTCATGCAGTACCATGATGGCTGATTCTCTTTTATTTTTATTGCACTTTATTTCCCTACCCCCTTAAAAGTCATAGCAGCATCAAAGCTGAAATAGGAAAAAGTCTGCATCAATAGACAGATAATCAAACTCGGATGCTGAGTTCAAAGTTTCTTGTTCCATTTTCAGATTATCTGTGCCAAATGCAAATTGCAAGAAGCTTTTCCTGACAATGATATCATACTTTGTGATGGTACATGCAACTGCGCCTTCCATCAAGAATGTCTTGATCCTCCACTATCAACAGAAAATAGTAAGTTAGTTTGAATATGCTTCTATTTCTCCATTTTCTTCCACTGCTTATGCAGGGCAGAACTTTACATCTGAAATTCATAACTTTTGCTTAGCTAAATGACTGCTGGCTCATATTTTATTTATGAAAACTTATTCCAAAAGAAATGATAATTTGCAGTACCGCCAGATGATGAAGGCTGGTTTTGCAAATTTTGCAAGTGTAAGATGGAAATAATAGAAGCAACAAATGCTCATATTGGCACCCACTTTGCTATGGATAGTAACTGGGAGGTTGAGTAACCTACTGTTGTACTCTCCATAAAATCATTTTTGCACCCCTCCAAGAATTATCTATTGATCGGTAATTAATGATGACATATCTATTTGATTAATACAGAATATCTTCAAGGAAGAGGCTCTTCTGCCCGAAGGTGAGGAGTCCTTGTTATGCCCCGAACAAGACTGGCCATCTGATGACTCCGAAGATGATGACTATGATCCCGAAAAAGTTGCTAATAGTCACAGTAGTACTGATAGCTTTGAGAGTGGTTCTTCCAGTGAAGCAAGCAGTGGAAGCATGTTAGGATCACTTGAGGATGAATTGTTAGCTTTAACAGGAAAGCTAGAAGATGGCAGCGGTGGCAAAGATTATTTGTCTGAACAGATTGCTGGGTCAGATTATGAGGAGACAACTGACTTCGAAGTTCTATCTGGTCCCAGACAGAGAAAAGCTGTTGACTATATTAAGTTAAATGATGTGAGTATGTTAATGTCCACAAGTTTTCTGGCTTTCTACCACATGCTGCTAACAAGAAATCAATGATGCTCTTATGTGGCACAGGAAATGTTTGGAAAGCATGCTCCCACGATCGAGCAAAATAGTGAAGACGAAGATTGGGGTCCAGGTAAAAGAAAGCGTAGACGGAAGGAGCCTGAATCAGATGCTGCAAGCACCCTTATAACCCTTTTTGAAAGCGAGAGAAGTTGTCCAGAAAAAACAGTGGATGAAGTGGAAAAAGAGTCTTTTGGTAGACCAGCCAAGAGAGAAATATTCAGGATTCCTCCTGATGCAGTCGAGGTAATATGGTTCTTTGCAGTATTCATTGTTACATCAAAGAGGAAGCATCTTTTACAGTATTCTTACTGCTCAATACTTCTGAGCTTTAACAGGAACTTCGCCGTGTATTTGCTGAGACTGAACTTCCATCTAGAGAAGTACGGGAGAACCTCTCCAAGCAGCTGGGTATTGAATTTGAGAAGGTAATGATAATTGTGATATACCAATAGACACCTAGAAAGTTTAGATCCTGTAGTACTGCAGTCTTCCATGATGTATAGTTAGCTCTGTTAGAAATTGGCAACTTAATTGGTCAATAGTCCACAAAGTTTTAAGTGTTACTCTGGCAACAACTGATATTGTTATATGTTTTGGCTACGACTCGTATGCTCTTAGGATAATTACATGCTTTTACTCAGATAAAATGGGAAAGTAGGGGAGGAAGAGGATTGGGAGGTGGCTGCATGATGATTTATCTTATTATAGTTATAAATAATGATGTTCCGAAGCCTAAACCTTAAGGCATGCTTCGTATGGAAGAAAATGTTTCACAATTTTTCCATGTTTGGTTGGTAAAATATTTTGGGAAATATTTTCTCTAGAAAACAAGTTCCTTAAAAATTAAGAAAAATGACTTCCATAATTAAAGTAGGGAAAACAAGTTTCATAAGTGACATTCCACATTAATTGTTTCTTAACTTTCCAACACACCCCACTTCAACTGACCCTATCGCCCATCCCCACCATCACCCATTCCTACCCTCCACCCCACTCCCATAATGTTTGCTTAGACTAATACGAAATGCTTTTGGGATTATATTTTCTGCTTACTTACCGAACACTGGAAAATAAGTAAGAAACCCACTTACTTTTTCTGTGGAAAATATTTTCTTTCATACCAAACACCTAAATCTCTTGAGATGCCTGTGACGGATAGGTTGGTGGAAGCTATGTTAATCTGTTCACTTTATATATTGTTTTCATTTGCTTATTTGTCTGTTACATGCTATTTTTAGGTGAACAAATGGTTCAAGAATGCACGGTATACGGCCCTTAAAGCTAGAAAGGTAAGGATTGAGCTAAGATTATTGGTGTCCTTCACCGCTTAAGTTTCTCTGAACCTTGTCTCCTGCCATTTTTTCTCTTATCATGATTATGGTGATGATTACATTAGCTTGCCATTATCATATTATCCGTTCTTTTTGTACTTTTCTCTTTTTTCTTTATGTGGTGGCAATTTCATTAACTCCTGAATTTCAGGGAATGTATAACATTTGGCCTGGAGATGGATATTTTAATTCTAAGTTCTTATATTCATGGGTATCAGCAGGTTGAGGGCACAAAACCGTGTCAAGCTACTAGTCCTACAGCATCAGTACGATGTACACCTGAGACTGTAAAGGGTGAACCAGCAGATCATATTTCGTCAAGTGATGCAGAAGAAAATGCAGCCCAGGCACCTAATGAAGAAACTCCCAACTTGGTTATCCGTCCTTCCAAGAAAAAGCATGACAAAAAAGCAGTAATAACATCAACAGATAGAGTAGAGGTACGTTTAATTAGCTGAGAATCCATGTGCAGTTCTATTTGGTCTTCTACATTAATGTATATAAAGAAAATATTGTGTATACGCTTTACTTTTTGGCTCGGGGTCGCTTTTCTCTATGTGAAAATGCTTATAATGTGGGTTTTAATTTTTAACTATCAGAAAAAGAAAAAGGTAAGTAACAAACACAAAAAAGAAGGGGGGAAATAGCTTTTCGTCTTGGTTAGAAGATATATATTTTGTCGGTGAGAGGATTTTATACCAAGTCTGAAGTGATATGTACTACAGATTCTTAAAATATAAAGAAAGTTATCTTAATTTAGCCTGCATGGATTGGGAATGTTGCTATTTTTGCTATTATCCTATAGCTGATACGTGATTAGCACCTGCCGATGCTTCCAGCTACCCAATTTATCAACAAAATCATGGAAGCTCTCTTGTTTTATCTCAATCTATGCCATGTCAAACACAGTATATTTAAAACCTGGCTGAATTTGGTTAATTTGCTTGCAATTTCACATTTCAAGTTCAAAGTTAGTTCAGTTTTTGCTTGAGAAACTTTAAATGGGTAGAATCTCCCGTATTCAGTGCTCATTTTAGTTGAAAGATGGATGTATTTTGGTCTTAGAGCCTGTTTGGATTAGCGTATGACTTATAAGTCAAAAGCCATAAGTTAGAAATTCTAACTAATGAATGGCTTTTGGCTTATAGGCACTTTTTTAGTTTACTCAAACACTACAAAATTGCTTAAAAGCTATTTTGGTTAAACAGCACCTAAAATAAGCCGATCCAAATGGGCGCTTAGTCATTATTCACTTAGAAAGTCTAATTGAAAGATGGATGTATGTTATATTTGTGTTCTAAATTTTCCTGTTTCCACAAGCAGACACTTGTAGAATCTGGTGATGACGTGAGCCTGAAACTACTGCGAGACAGAGCAAAAAAACAAAGGAGAAAAATCAATTCCAAGGATAGGGAAAAGATAAAAGAAGCTGAAGCTGAAGCTGAGATGCAGGAGCTTTGTAGAATCAAGGACAAAATAGCAAGACTCCAGGACGTTTTACGAAGGTTTCCAAATCGCAGATGTAGAAGAGCGGACACTTCTAGTTTAGATGAATCATTGGTTGTCTTTATACCTGTTGCACAGTTACAGGAGAAAAGGTGACTAATCACTTCTTCTTTTTTTCCTTCCTAAAATTGTGTTACTCCATTTTTCACAAATCAACAAAGACAGACAAGGAGGTTGAATGAGGCAAATACAGAAGCAAAATTCTTCTTTTCCCGTTATACATGTATAGTTTTCTCTCTTTTTGTAAGGACATGCAATGAAATAGAATGTAAAAGATAGTAACCTTGTAGAATAGATTAGTTTCAGTTATGTTAATTGACACAATCTATAAATGTGGCTACATGAGTATCTTGCAGTATTCATAATTTTGAATGCAGTGTGACCTGTGCACTCCCTCATGAGCCTGTTGGATGCAAGTAGGGTATTGCATCATACATTGTTTTCTACTGTGGCAATCGTCATAGTCATTGCTGTCAACTAAACGTTGAGCAAACGGGTTGTAACATACTTCTTGATTACCTTACCCCTATTTACTGGAAAAACTGAACTTTCTTTTTTCTTGATAATTTCATTATCTAAAGAGTACGAACAGGCAATGTATTGTGATCAACGGATTTCTTTGAAAAAATAAACATTGGAGTTTCTCTTTTGGTTTTAAAACTTGCACTTAAAATCCCAAAATTTCCTCAGCAAAGTCTTGGCAAAACCAAACCCAAATTCAGAGAGAATAGGTAACTGCAACAAGTTATCGAGTTACTTAAAAAAACAGTTTGTGTGCACCAGAGGCTGTGATAGGGAATTGGTAACCACCACCATTCTTAACAATCGAGCCCAAAGGCCAAAGCAAATACCAGACACCGGGTGCAAAACAAAACGAAATAAATGGATTAGTCAGTGGTTGAGTTCCCTACAAAGCAATCTCGGAATTGTTACTGCTTAGCCTCTAAGCTCAGATAGCATTATCCTTGGCCTCTTAATTAATACAGAATTGTCACCCCATGGTAAGGACTTCAGCAAAAAGCAGAAAGTTTTTCCCCATGTGTGTCGAAAGGAGAACTATGTAATCACGTATACTTGCTATATAGACTAGCTTGTATAGAATAACAAATACCATGACATTGAAGAAAAGGCATTGCTAAAACAGAAGATAATTCTTTGAAGGGGAAAGTAGCTTACTATTAAAAGCATTTAAGAATTCTTTTGAGATGTGTCACAATAGACATGAAATAGAACACTCAAAAGCCAAGGTAAAATCTGATTTCAGAACATTGGAAAGTAAGGGAATTCAACAAAAACTTCAGGAAGTGTGGCTCTCCTCAGCAGCAGCTTCAAAAGTTTCACCAGCCACAAGTTCTGGTACATCATCATCGTCTTCCTGTGCTGCAACAGCACCTGCCGCTGCATCGGCAGCACCAGGTGCCTGCTTCTGGAACTGCTCGGCCAACTTCTTCAAATTCTCCAAATTATCAGGACCTGAAATTGCATTTTTCAACAGTCAAAACACATGTTTGATTGTTCAAGCTTTTATCACAACTTAGTGTAGGCCTAAAAATGACACATACCCAACTGGTGAATGATCTGAGGAAGAATATCCTGCAATTCTGCAAGAGGAAACAAATATTAAGCTTAGACATTCTTATGCACATGGCCAAGACATAATGAAAAGGAGTTAAAACAGTAAGGAGCTAAACTCCTCCGCTAACAATCAAGTACTCATGTGTTGGAGAACCAACAGAAAGAATGCTAGTCTTAAAGTATAATTTGTTTTGAGACATAGTTATAAAGTTTATGTTGAGGTTGCAAGGCAGGAGGAAAGAGTGAACACATACTCTTTGTCTGGGGAGTACCACTAACAACCCATGTGTTTGCAGCAATTGATGCTTGAACTGAACAGAATCCAAAAACAAAAGGTTATTAAGAATGGCAATAAAACGACAGACGACTAAAACTAAGTGAAATATAGATTATATTTATACCTTTGGGGTTAACGAATTGGATAACAACATCCTCCTTGAAAATGTTGACTTCTTCAATAGCAGGAATGGCATTGACACCTATTCTTTTCAAGGTGCTCTGTAGTCTTTTGTCATCGGTTGTAGTTGTCTTGTGTACGGCCTTCTTCTTTCTGCAGAAGCAGCTCTCATTCAGCAAACATGAATGAGAAAAATAAGATACCCCTTAAAAATACACTTCTCGTGTACCTTTTCTCTCCACCCGTCACTCAAGTTTTGACCCTTGGACCAACACTAGTCATTACAAACTTAAGTAGGGGTTTGACCATAGAGTACAAATATTTTTCATTTTATTTGTAATTAATGAAATTGGAGTTGAAGATGGAGTTTTGTTTGGTTATACTTTTTGCATAGAAGTGAATAAAGCAATTTATTTGGAATTTATGTAGAAGGGAGGAGTTGGAAAACAGGTTTGGTCGTTTGAAGCACTTTTTCAAACTTGGAAACAAACTACAAGTTGGGATTGGAAATTTTATAACCAAAAACTGATTTTAAAATGAAGTTGGCAATTCTTCCGGAAAAAAAGAAGAGAATATTATCATGGCCAAACAGGCTCTCAAGTAACTGAAATCTTTTAAGTTAGCAACAAACATCCACATCCTTTCTCAATACATTAACACAAACTATTTTCATGTGGTAACATTCACAGAATACTAAACAGACCTTCTCATGGTACCCTTTCCACCGGTTCTGACCGAACCGGCCATCTTTTGCAACTTTTCTACATTCATCTGTCATAGAAAAAACACCAAAAGTCAGTATTACTCAGTAAACAAGAAACAAGAAACTGCCATGATTATCACATTCCATTTTACAGGCACCATATATCTGTAACAATCTCCATGACCATTAAACTAGACTAAACCACATCCACAAATTTCACAAGCTAAAAAAAAAATCCCTCTATATATAAGCTTAAAACACAAGCACACATAAATGTTACAGCTAACTGCAGGTACCAACTTAACAAACACAAGACTAAGAAGGACACATCTATATTTTGGAGTAAACCAGTTTTCTGAACTATTAAATTGGTCATTGATATACACATGCAAAAAAGCAGCTAACAAAAGAACTAATCCTCTCTGCAGACTAAAATAAGACAAAACAGAACCACTTAAATGCTTAGGGAGCTTACAAAATGAAGGAAGTAAAAAAGGGTCATTAATAAATTGGTCTCTTATACCTTGCTATGTAGTTCCAATCCAAAATATATAAATTCCATTCAAAACTATTACAAAATCCACATTAAAATTACACCCTTCAAAAATCAAAATCCCCATTGTACCATACACACATCTCTACTATAAGAGAGTACACAATCAAAAAGATAGCACTTTTTTTCTCTTTTCACCAGATTAAGATCCAGAAAAACAAAACTCAAATCCAATCAATATCATCAATTCATCCAAACCCCATCAACAATTCAAACACAAACATAACATTCATTAACATTATCCAAACAAAAAGTATACAGTAACACATATAATTCATCATAGTCATGTACAAACACAGTGGGGAAAAAAACAAGAAAAGCATAAAATTAGACACCCATTAGGGAGATTAGGGGGGTGGGTGGGTGGTGAGGCATAGAGACGCTAACCTTGTGAGGAGAAGACTGAGCTAAAACCCTAGCCGCAGAGAAGATGGAAAAAAGAATGAAAGACAAGGAGGGTTTGTTTTGGGTGCCGATAACTATATCCTACTATATAAATGTGAGAACTTTTCCATTTCCAGATATGCCCTTATCACTTCTCTATAAAGACGTATGTATCCCCTTTTTTCATTTTTTTTTCTTTCTTTATTATAATAAAAAATCGAATCGAATTGAATCGACAAAGGCTTTCATTTGGTTTATAATGATTATAAGAAAATTGATTTGGTTTGATTTTTTCGAAGATAGGTGGACTAAACCAACAGTTTTTATACATAATTTATATATAATATAATACTCCATTCATTTTTATTTATACGTCGCTCTTATTATAAATAGATGGTCCTTAATATTTGTCATTTCACAAATTTAATGCATAAATGACATTATTCTACTTATTTTACCCTTTGAAAGTTATTAGCTCTGAAAGTAAGCAAATGATTCATTGTCATTGCTTAAATTTAGTGGCGGAGCCAGGAATTTCACGAAGAGGGTCCAAAAATTAAACAACAAAAGCTCTTTTTGAAAAGGGGAAAAAATTGTTCTAAATGAAATTTGAACACACAAGCACTGCTCATTAAAGATGTCTAATCACACATTCAAGACATCTTAAATCACTAGGCTATAACAACATATTATGTCAAGGGTGTCCAAAATATGTTATTTAATCACTTTGTGTGTCATTTTACTTGTATATGCGGTATTTTTTTTTCCGACAATTGGACACCCTGGCATACATGTGCCTACGCCACTGCTTAAATTAATTAATTAAGTAAATTAATTCATATCCATTTATTGAAAATTTGACTTCAAGAGAGTACTAAATAAGGATACAATGGTAAGTTTCACCTAATTTCTTAAGGAGCAAGACATATAAAAATGAAGTAGGGAGTATCTATTAATGAGAGTACAAGTAATAAATAACTTCGTAATTTGGTTAAGATTTTCAATGCTTAGTTAAATTGATCTAAATGAGAAACTTAAGGGTTTAAAGGACTATCATAGGGTCACAACCCTAAACTCAGACACTCAAGAAATCTGTTGGACATGCGGATTGACATCTCTTACAATCAACACTATCCTCTGTTCATGGAGCAGAAGTAATCTTGACTTCTAAAAAATTCAAATTCAAATGATAAATTTTGATGAGACGAATCAAATGTATCAAAAATTGTCTCAAAATTTCATCCAACTCTAAAAAAATCCAAATTACAAACACAATTACTATGGCGAAATCTCATGAGCAAAGTGTCGGTCATTTTCAAAAGTTTCTCAAATCAAATTCTACTGTGATTCATGATGTCTCGCCTATTGAGAATGAGAGGCCATCATCACTAGATCTATCTCACTACAAAATTTCAGAAGATTCCATATGCCCGTTTCAAAGGTATCAACCGGTAAAGATTGACGAAATTTCATTTTGTACAATAGTGTATAAAATTGTATATTATTGTATATGGGTATATAAATACCTCCTATAATTCCGTATAATATTATATGTTGGTGTATAAATATTGTATATTAAGTTTTTAAACAATTTTGTAAAAAAGAAACTTGAAAGGTTTGTATATTGTTGTATGTCGGGTGTATATTATTGTATACCGAATTGTGTTATAGGCTAAAGGTTTGTATATTATTGTATATCGGATGTATATTATCATATATTTAATTGTGTTATGGGCTAACGATTTGTAATATAAGTTTTGGGCTATATTTTTGCAATGTAAAATTAGGTAACTATACTTTTATGAAAATTTTCCATTATGAGTGAATAAATTTATTTTAATTAGAAAAAAAAAATATATCCTTAAATTATTCAAAATAGGTAAACTTTAACATCTATTACATTTTTGGCTAAAAAATATTCCTCATCGTTATATTTTGTGGCTCAAATATTGTCATTTATGTAGCCAAAAAATAGCTTAAAATATTCTTTCTACTCAGGGTTCCAAAACAAGGGAAAATTGATCAATTTTACCCTTGAACGATTCAAATAGAATAATTTGGCCCTTAACTATTTATTTTTTGTATTCTGTATTTTTGGGGGGAGGAAGGGGTTGGGGGTGGGGGATATAATGTATGAGATATGAAATTACAAAGTAACAACAATTAAAAAAAAAATAAGTATATACACCTTTTCATTTAACCAATAAAAATGACAAAATATAACGCTTTTTTTCTTTTGATTTCTTACGCATTAGATATGAGTTAATTTTTTGTTAAATAAAAAAAAGTTATTACCAAAACATGGAACTACAAAGAAGAAGAAGAAGAGAAGAGACTAAAGTATATAATATAGATGCATACCATATACATTATATAAAAATATATAATTATTACTATAACAATGTATATTGATGTATATACATTTATTTTATATTGCTATATATCATATATACACAATTATACATTATTTATACAATATAGATACATTACATAATATTACATATACATACGGTCATTAGCTGATTTTTTTTTTGTTTTAATATAATTATTTATTTAAGAATCTTTTAAATTATCCCCAAGTTTCAATGTGGGCTGTTGTATTTATGTTAATGTTTCTAATAGCTTTGATGCATAAATATTACATGATAAAAGAAAAATATAGAGCAAAACAAAAGGGGAATATCATATGTATATCAGCAGAATATCCATGGATGGTCTTGATTTTTTTTCTTTGATAAGAAAAGTTTTAAAAATAACTTTTATAAGAGGTGTTCTTAATTTTTTTTGGCTCCGCTTAACAAATTATTTTAAAATAGCCATCGCTTTAGAAAGTTCCATCATTTGCCAATAAAACGGACAATCATGACATATCAAGATAGTGAACCTACTCAATTGACCAAAAATTTTACCGACAAAAGTTAGAACTTAAATACGTTGTCCATCAAACATAAATTTTAACTTTTACCCATAAAATAGACGTTCAAGACATTTTAAGAGGTTGAAGATGCCTAAAAAAAAAAAGTTGAACAGAGTTTAAATGTGTGCTTAGGAAAACATTTCACTAGAGGAGGGTAATGGCAATGATACTTAATTAATTACTTGACTATCAAATTAACTTTGGTATGTTCATTTTTATACTAATCTATTGTTTACACAGAAAGCAAGATTGACCCAATAGTTATTGACCGACCAATTTATTATGAGGAAATTTTAAAAAATAATAATCAAGACTAGAAATATAATCAGGTTTCATAACTATAGTTTGCTTAATTACAATTCATAGCTATATGTTAGAAGGAAGAGAGAATCGAGTGAGATTGAAGAGGGAGGAGAGAGGCGAGTGGAATCTAGGAGAGAGATACACTTAATTTGTATATCTGCCTGATAATTGTATCACGAATACAATTGATTTGTATCAATGAATATAGTTGTATCAAAAACTACTATATTCAATTTGTTAATGCAAATCAATTGTATCAAGTATATTAACGAATACAGTTTACATCGACGAATACAATTATGTCAACAAATAACCAAAATCAATTTGTATTTTGTCATAACTTCTCAACTTCATCAGACTACCAAAAAATACTCACAAGTAACCAATTCAAAATTGAAATTTCTCTTAAGTAGAGTGAGAACATATAGAAAATGTGTGCGCAAAACTTAAATGTCTTTATTATTATATTATTACATAAAAGAAAAAAAACACAAATTACTTGACATTCTCTCATATTATATATATATATATATATATATTATATTATATAACATAATGTCAAGTGTTTATTTAATTAAAGCACAAACTCATATAGTTCTAATTTATATTATCAATTTGGCTTGTTGACATGGTGATCATCAATAGATTTGGTCATATCAATGAAAAATTGAAGCAAATTTGTTAGGCCTTTCATATTCCATAGTCCAACTGACTAAATCCTTTTCACCTTCTTCATCAACATGGAGACTTACCTTCCAATTCTCATATTCATTCACTATATCTCCTTCAAATTCTTTGAATGTGATTATCTTTTTCTCTTCATCGATAGCTTCAATTATCTGCTTCGAAAATTTCTCTTTCCCATCTGGATTATACAAAATTTCGTTACGTACATCAAACTCATAAATAGTAGTAAATTAATACAATTGTCATTTCAAATTACTAACACAATGACAAGGCAAGTTATACACTTGTAGTAAATTAAACGAACGGTCCGTTAGAGTTTTTTATGGACTTGCACATATATTGTAAAGAAATAATTGTATGAAGTTTGTCTATCGTTACAAGATTGATCTTCTAAGTAGGGGTGTACAAAATCGAACCAAACCGCAAATCGAGAAAAAGAAATTCGACTAGTGGTTGGTTTGACTTGGTGGTTGGTTTGGTTTTTAACTAAAAAAAACCAACCCGACATTATATATATAATTTTAAAATTTTATTTTATACATAAAAATATTTACTTTGATATAATTTTTAAATATTTCTTATACTTTTTCATAGTTTTTATCTTTTAATATATTATTTCAAGTTTGAAACTTAGAATTCTGAATGGTTCAATAAAGATTATAGTCCACGGATGTTGGTAATTATAATAAAGCTTAAATCAAAATCAAATTAATACTAATGCAAAAAGAAAATCAATTCAACACTAAGAATGACA
>JAJOOH010014711.1:0-22190 GCA_029582605.1 Solanum gracilifrons | reverse complement strand
CAGAGATGGAAGATTCCAAAATAAGTAGATGAAAATTCAAGCGGTTCTGTTTTGCTTTGGCTTGCATGACCCCTGATTGTTGAACCGGATGAACCGGAAATTGAATAGATTCTTGACCCCAGATTCTTGACCAAAATTTTGGAAGGAGGGGGAGGGGGGGTTCTGATTGGTGTGTGTTGCTCCCCCGTATACACGCAAGTGTACGTGGTCTCTCAAGTAATATAGGTTCTTAAAGAAACGAGTTATCGTTACCAAGGGACTTATGATCAATTTATATTTAACACTCAATTCTACAAACAAAATATAAGTAACCGTTCAATAGATGGTAATGGTTGTTAACTACTACTACGAACTATGCAATAAATAAAAGTAACTAATTGTGAACGACTTTAAGATGATGTTTGAAACAAGTAAAAGACAATTTCAGGGATGCAACATGCAATGAACCTCATCTGTCATATTCTCGGCTTAGAACTAATTTTAGTTGTCAAGTTACTGATTGACAGGGTTAATTGTATGAGTCAGGTCTCTCAACCTCTAGTCGCCTACTACAGTTAGCTGTCTAACTACATCGTTGAGTGGGGATAAACAGGCCTAACTGGCGAGCATTTATATTTCATCATGTTTCATAACCAAGCAAGTTGTTCGTCCGAGCGTCACTCCTATACACAAATCACTTCAACTTAATGATGATCGATCTCTATATATTCTCTGGTCTATCTAACCCGTCCTATCTTGATTTTAAGATTAGACAATAGATTTATCGTATAGTGATCATGTACAAAATACTAAAACAATAATATAGAAGTAACTTATAATGACAACCAAGAATTAATTCATAAACTTTGAATAATCAACATTCAATTCCTAGCTACAACCCCAAAACTAGGGAGTTTAACCACTCATACTATTAGAAACCACAACATACAATTGTTCATGCGATTTCTGAAAAAAATAGAAGAGTTAGACTATCAAAACATATTACAAAAGATGAATCTTGCTCTTGTACACCAAAATAATGTCAAACTCCCTACAACTTAGCCCTAAGTGTAACACCTTAGATCTTAAAATGAAGAAAAATCCTAGTTCATCAAAAAACTGGTGCCAATACCGACGGAACCACCCACGGACCGTAGGTGGGACCACGGACCATTGGTGGAGTTCAGTCGTAAAGGCCCAAATCTCTTATCCCACCCACGATTGAGCAATACGGTCCGTGGTTGGACTTATGGACCGTAGGTCTTACTGTAGGTGAGGGACAGCAGTCAGTTAGAAGGAAATTGTTGTTGGGTCAACTTCAAATGGCCATAACCCTTAGCACAAAAGAAATTAGGTGGCCCATGACCTACTAAATAATAGATAATTGAATTTTCTTTCCAACTACATTGAATTCGCTAAAATCCTATCTCCGAGTAAAAAGTTATGCTCGTTTTAGTGAATCCCTTTCGGGCAAACTTGAACTACGACCCAACCTGCGGACCGTAGAGTGAACTATGGCCAGTAGGTCCCTCCGTTGGTGGCTTTCGGCAGTTTTTAAGTTAGGGTCATTTAGGTCTTTTTCCTATGCGTTGGACACTTAAACTTCGTCGTTTTACACCTAAGTTACGTCGTTTTACTCAGAATAAGTTTATTAACTTAGTCTGAAATATCTAGAATCTTTTTTCATCTAAAGTTCATCAAACATAGAACAAAAGAGGTGAACCAAACCCTTCCAAGAACGCAAAAAGTTTTCTTCAGTTCTAGCCCCGAAATCAAAAGATTTCTTCGTAACTTTTGGTACCAGGTATGTGGGATTTCACTAGTGTGTTCCTTTTGCCCATTATGTCCCTAGAATTCATTCAGAATCTTAATTCTCAAAATCATGTTCAGACCTAGGGTTTCTAGAATTTCATATTTATGTCGTGAATTAGCTATTAGACTAATCCAAATTAGATTATCATGTTTTCGTGGAATTATCGCTTAGTTCTTGCTTGAAAATTAGAACCCTAGTTGTGTAGATTCGTTTAGTTCATGAATTACACATGCTAGGTCATTTTATTCAGTTATACATGCTCCAGTTAAGAATGTTGCATTATCTGTACATTAATGTTGCATTATTAGTTAGCATGTCAGTATTTTGAGCTATCCAATATTACAGAAATTCAGTCATAATGTGTTATTTGCATAATCAGTTGGGAGTAGACTTAATATCGAGTTAGACTAGGGTCATTCACCCCCATTGTCAACTGTAACGAGGTGGATGGCTCATGATTGTCCAACTGTAATGAGGTGGATGGCTCATGATTGTCCAACTGTAACGAGGTGGATGGCTCGATGATTATCCATTGTATAAGGTGGGTGACTCGATGATTGTCAAACTGTAACTAGGTGGATGACTCGATGATTGTCCAACTGTAACAAGGTGGATATCTCGATGATTGTCCACTTTAACGAGGTGGATAACTCGATAATTTTCCACCATAACGAGATAGATGTATCGATGATTGTCCAACTGTAACGAGGTGGATGGCTCGATAATTGTCTACTGTAACGATGTGGATGTCTCGATGATTATCTTGAAAGTGTCATCGCCTCAATGTTTTCACATGTTCCTGTACTTGCAAATAAATAATTAGTAGACACCATGTCGCCTTCACTAGCGACTTAGTCAAGAAACCTTGAGAAAAAATTATTTAAAAGAGAAAGTGCACAAAATGCTTGATCACTTTGACACATGTGAGAAACCAACAATTTACTCTTGACTATTTTGTGTTTTTTGTGACTCATGTCTTATTAAGGATTTGTACGAGGAGTTGCTGGCTCGCCATGACAATGCTGGAGATTTGCAAGTTGAATTTGAACTTCAAGCGGTGATGGATCATTTGAAGTTGACTATCAAGTTTCTGACAATACTTGTTGGAACTTTTGAGGTCTTCCTCAAAAACTCTGTCTCAGTTAAAACTTTCGGCAAATCTCAAAATGGCCTCCAATCTTGGCTAGCTGGAGATAGCATATTTATTGTGATTTGTTTAGATATTCTCAAAAAATTTGTCCTAGTTTTTATTACAAGGAGAAAATAAAATCAAACTAGGTATATGACCGAGCCTTCGTGGCGCCTACATATCCTGTTGAGCCAGGAATCAGGTGAAATATAGTTCCAATAATGTTTATGATGAATACTGCAAATAATCGAAGACTAGATCATCAGTAAAAAATGTATAATATGAACATGATGAAATATGAAAATGATATTCCTTGCGATATTCAAAGCCTAAAGACAAAAGATAAGTCACATTTTTGGGGTGAACGACCTAATGAAGTAAAATAGGCGTATCACATTGATAAGATTAGCCTAACATCACATCTTACAACGGACAACCCAAAAAAGAAAAAAAATGTAAATTAGTATTTTTAAAGGAAAGGATCCAAAAAAATGCTTTGGAAAAATATTAGAGGGTGAGTATTTGCTTCTTTTTTTTTGTTTTTTGAGGAATGAAGAATGTGAAGAGATAGTCAAGTCTTCACTACAGTTGGGACCAGAAGTTAGGATCACATGTAAATTTATCTTTTTTTTTCTTTTTCTAACTAAGATTGAATTCACGATAACTTCTACAGCTTCAAGTGGTACCTCAAACATACTTAAATATCAACTATATTTGTTCATCTTGCTTCAAACAAATGTTTTGAATCATACCAATCATCTTGTTTCAATTGCCTTCACAACAAGAAAAGTCCCATTCCACACATATTTGAAGTGTTTGATTTGAGGACATTTTTCAAAGTGCACTCACACTCACAAGAATGTTCAATGCATGCAACTGTGATATCATATACTTGGCTCTTATGTAAATCTCCGCTAATGTGAGAACATTAGGAATTAGATCATGTAGGGCTTGTCATTGGCATATAATATAGGCTTAGGGATGGGTAAGATATTTATTTGGAATAAAAGTGACATAATTCCTCCTTGAGCGTTACAATGATTTTGTGCGTCTAACGATTAATATGCCTTCTGCGTCTTATCTTCTTTGTTCTCCCCTTTTTTTTTACTTTTTATGAATCCTTATTCGTTGGTGCTTCTTGTAACAACTCAGAAGCCAGACCCAGAAAAAAATTAGAGAATTTACCTGCACCAGTGAACCGCTGCAAGGTTCATGGCCCGTGATAGGGTCCACGGTCCGTTGACCTGCCCATGGTCAGGACTTGGACTTCATCAGGCCCAGACATCAGACCACGGGTACCTTCACGGTCTATGGTATTGACGACGGGTCGTGGTGGCATTCGTGACGTCTAGATAGTATCCCCCTAGCCTAGCCCTCAAATACCCCTCGCCCAAGTAAGGACCACAGGGACCTTCACGGTCCGTGGTCCCCATAACAGGTCGTGGGGGCATCCGTGAATGCTTAACCAGAGGCCCCCCTTGCCGCTCCCTTAGAACCCCACGCCCAAGTGAAGACCATAGAAATCTTCATGGTCTGTGGTCCTTTACACGGGCCGTGGGAGGGTCCGTAAAATCCTAACAGTGGACCCCTGATCCTGAGCAACCAGACCTCAGCCCAAGTGAGGACCACGAGGACCTTCACGGTCCGTGGTCCCTCACACGGGCCATGGTAAGGCTCTTGAGACAGACCCTCAGACTTTCAGTCCAAGTGAAGACTACGACCCACTTGACGGTCCATGGTTCCTTTCACAGTCCGTGAAGATGGTCGTGGTCAGTCCGTCTACAGTTTAAGTCAGGGTTATTTAGGTCTTTTCCCCTATTTGTTGGACACCTAAACTATGTTGTTTTAACCCTAAACTACATGGTTTTAGTCATTTTTAGCCTAGAAACATAACTAGAACTTACTTAAGTCAAATCTTTAATCAAAACTTAGAAAATTAGAAGCAAGCGAGGAGAAAGAGTCGACCAACCCTAGCTCCAAGAATGCATCAAGTTTTCTTCAGTTCGAGCCCAGAAATCAAAGGATTTCTCCGTGAAATTCGTCACCTAGTATGTGGGATTTCACTAGTGCGTTTCTTTCACCCATTAGGTCTCTAGATTTTAGTCAGATTCTAGATTCCCTTATTATGACTAGACCTAGGGTTTCTAGAATTTCAGAAGATTATCATGATTTAGTTATCTAAATGTCCCAAATAAGATTATTATGTTATTACTTGGTTTTGTGCATTAATTGCAGAACCCTAGCTTTGTAGTTCTTTAGTTCTTGAATTACACATACTAGGCTAGATATTTCAATTATTTCAAATATACTTGCCTCAATTTTTGAACGTATCATTATCAGTTATTAATGTGCATTCTTAGTATGCATATCAGTTTTGAGCTCTCCTACAATAATTCAGTCATAATGTATTAATCACTTAATCTGTTGGGAGTAGCATAATACCGAGTTGGACTAAGGTTCAGCATACCCGAATAGTCCAAGACCTACAAGCCACGTAGGTTGCAAGTCCCCTCTGTGGGAATCATTTTGTGATCACGCCAGCATGCCTCTATACCTTTGACCGGGTATATTGGGTCCTCTTTATGGGGCGTATACATAAGACTCCACATTTAGCTTATGGTGTTTTATTTTCGGTGATTAATAGCTCTCACAGTTCAGTCAGACTCTAGTGCATTGACCATTTATCAGTATATTCAGTATGTCAGCCTTAGCATGTTATAAACTTGGTCTTTCCATTCAGATAGTTCAGTATTCAGCATATATATCATGATCAGATTATATCATTGCTTATTTTCTTTGTTCAATTATATGTTATTTCAACTTTATTCTACCCCTTATGCTTAGTACCTTTCAAGTACTGACGCATATATTGGACTACATCTTCTCGTGATGTAGGTTCAGGTCCCCAGCAGTCAGATTACGCATAGATCTGTTCCTGATCTTCAGTTCAACAACATCAGTTATGAGTCCTCATTCTTCGAGGACTAGCGACATGTTTATCTTATCGCTTTTAGTCTTTAGTTTCAGTTTTGCTAGATCTAGTTGGGGTATGTCTCAACATTTCTAGTCAGTTAGAGGCTATTTTCAGACATAGTTAGATTCAGCTTAGTATTTGAGTTTGATACTTCATTTATATTAAACTCTTAGTTTTTTTTATATTCAGTTTAGTATATGGGTATTCCCCATCATTTCAGACTTTCATTACTATTTAGCTTCCGAACAATTTTATTGCTCAGTTTATCTTTAGTATGCTCATAATTATGCCAGCAGGGTTAGCTTGGGGTCACTTGTGATCCTAGGTCCCGTGTCCGCATTTCAGGGTAGCTCGGGGTGTGACACTTCTTTTGTTTCTACTTCTTTTGAGTCCTTATTTGTTGGGACTTTCTTTTTTCCACCATTTTCTTTTGAAGTGTTTTTTTCATATCTTTTTGTTGGAATATTTTTCTTCTCTTTTTTCATTGACTTTGTAGGGGTGTTTTTGTTTGTCTTTATTTCTTTCAACCCTTTTTTTTCTCTTTCTTTTTCTTTCTGTAGATATCATTTTTGCTTTCTTTCGTTTTTTCAGTTTTGAGACAAACAAATCTTAGAATGGAAGGGTAGCTTAGCGCCTATGGGTCGATTCATTTCTTACCTTAAGGCCAGAAGGATGATTTCTAAGGGTTATCTCTATCATCTAGTTCGGGTTAAGGATTCATGTTACGAAACCCCAACTCTTGAATTTGTTCTAGTAGTCAATGAGTTTTCAGGAGTGTTTTGAGAATATCTTCCCGGAGTTCCTCCCGAAAGGGAAATTGACTTTGGAATTAATCTCCTTCCAGATACCCAACCTATCTATATTCCTCTTTACATAATGGCTCCAACTGAGCTTAAGGAATTGAAAGCAGTTGAAAGACCTTCTAGATAAGGGCTTCAACAGATCTAGTGTTTCGACATGGGGTGCACCAATGTTTTTCATAAAGAAGAAAGAACGGTCTCTTAGAATTTGCATTGACTATAGGAAGTTGAACAAGGTCACGATCAAGAATAAATATCCCATCCTAAGGATTGATGACTTGTTCGACCAACTTCACGGTGCTAGTCATTTCTCAAAGATAGCTCTCATATCAGGGTATCATCAGCTCAGAGTCAGAAATAGTGACATTCTGAAGACAGCCTTCGAAACTCGGTATAGTCAATATGAATTTGTAGTTATGTCATTTGGACTAACGAATGCTCTTGCAGCTTTCATAGATTTGATGAGCATAGTGTTCAAGCAGTATTTGGACTTGTTCTTTATCATTTTTATTGACGATATCCTCATCTACTCTAGAAGTGAGGAAGAACATGCGAGTCATTTGAGGGTTGTCGTACAAACTCTCAAATATCGTCAATTATTTGCTAAGTTCAGGAAGTGCGAATTTTGGTTGCAGTTAGTTGTTTTTCTCGAGCATATAATATCTAGTGGGGATCCGAGTGGATTCTCCGAAAATAGAAGCAGTAAAACAATGGCCTAGACCTACCTCTCTTACATGTATCAGAAGTTTCGTGGGTCTAGCAGGTTATTACAGAAGGTTCGTGGAAGGATTCTCATTCATAGCCTCTCCATTGACTAAGTTGACTCAGAATAAGGTCAAGTATCAGTGGTCAGATAAATGTGAGAAAAGTTTTGCAGAATTGAAAACTAGGTTGGCTACAACTCCTGTGTTGACTCTACTAGAGGGTTCAGACGGTTATGTGATCTATTGTGATGCATCTAGAGTCGGCCTAGGTTGTGTGTTGATGCAGCGAGGTAAGGTTATAGCTTATGCTTCAAGACAACTTAAGGTTCATGAGAAGAACTACCCAACTCATGACCTCAAGCTAGCAGCAGTGGTGTTTGCACTTAAGATTTGGAGACATTACTTGTATGGTGTTCACGTAGATGTGTTCACAGACCATAAGAGCCTGCAATATGTGTTCACCCAGAAAGAGTTGAATCTTCGCCAGAGAAGATGACTTGAGTTCCTCAAAGATTAGGATATGAGTGTGCATTACCATCCTGGTAAGTCCATTGTTGTAGCGAATGCTCTTAGCGCACTATCTATGGGTAGTGTAGCACATGTTGAGGAAGTAAGAAAGGAACTAGCAAAAGATGTTCACAGACTTGCTCACTTAGGAGTTCGATTATGTGTTCCTAATGTGGGTGAGTTAAGACAGTAGATTATAGCAGAAGCCCAAAACTCCATATATTCTATTCATCCAGGCGCCACTAAGATGTACCGTGATCTGCGGGAAGTCTATTGGTGGAATGGTATGAAAAGGGTATAGTAGATTTTGTGGCTAAATTCCCTAATTGTTAGCAAGTCAAGGTAGAACATCAGAAACCAGGAGTATTGACTCAAGAGATTGACATTCCTACTTCGAAGTGGGAAGTGATCAACATAGACTTCATTAGAGGTTTACCTCGTAGACAGCATGACTCCATTTGGGTGATTGTTGGTAGAGTTACTAAGTCTTCGCACTTTTTGGCGGTAAAGACTACAGATTCGGCGGAGGACTACGCAAGCTCTTCATTAATGAGGTAGTTAGGTTGCATGGGGTTCCTTTGTCTATCATCTCAGATAGAGGTCCTCAGTTTACCTCTCATTTCTGGAAGTCATTACAGAAGGGTCTTGGTACTCAGGTTAATCTTAGCACAACATTTCATCCGCAGACAGATGGGAAGGCAGAGCGTACCATTAAGACCTTAGAGGACATGTTGAGATCTTGTGTGATCGACTTCAAGGGTAGTTGGTATGATTACCTTTCTCTTATAGAGTTCACCTACAATAATAGTTACCATTCCAACATTCAGATGGCCCCTCATGAGGCATTATATGGCCGTAGATGTAGATCTCATATTGACTGGTTAGAAGTAGGTGAAGCAGCCTTGATAGGGCCAGATTCAGTCCATGATGCTATGGAGAAAGTGCAACTCATTAGAGATAGAGTTAAGACAACTCAGAGTTGCTAGAGTTCCAAGTTGATGATTGGGTTTTCCTGAAAGTGTCACCTATGAAAGGGGTGATGAGATTTGGCAAGAAGGGGAAGCTCAGTCCTAGATATGTAGGCCCTTACAAGCTCTTGAAAAGTATTGGTAAAGTGGCTTATGAGTTAGAGTTGCCAACAGAACGAGCAGCAGTGCATCCGGGTTTCCACATTTCATTGCTAAAAAAATGTGTGGGTGATCCAACATCCATTGTGCCTTTAGAAAGCGTGGCTGTGAAGATAGTATCACTTATGAAGAGGTACCAGTTGAATTCCATGATCTTCAGGTTCGAAGGTTGAGAAATAAAGAAGTCGCTTCAGTCAAGGTTTTGTGAAGGAGTCAGTCTGTAGAGGGAGCTACTTGGAAGGCAGAAGCAACCATGAAGGCAAAGTATCCTCACCTCTTTCCTTCCGATCCCACTCCAGCTTGAGGTAATATATAGTTCCTCTTTAACTTTTCAGTCATTCATGCGTAAATTCAGTTTTAGTACCATCTTCCTTTAATTTGTAATTATATTTTCAGCGTATTTGCATGTTCTTGGAACTCAGTTCAGTCAGAAATCAGTTTCCAGTAATTAGTGGTAGGGTTGCAACTCTGTCCCTCCAATTCAGCTAGTTTAGTCTTCATTCGAGGACGAATGTTCCCAAGGGGGATAAATTGTAACACCTCAAAAACCAGACCCAGAAAAATATTGCAGAATTTACTTGCACCAATGAACCACCGCAGGATTCACAGACCGTGATAGGGTCCACGGTCCGTTGACCTACCCGTGAGAACTTCACCAGGCCCAGACATCAGACCACGGGCACCTTCACAGTCCGCAGTCTTGATGACGGGCCGTGGTGGCGTTCGTAACGTCTAGACAGTAGCCTTCTAACCTAGCCCTCAGACACCCATCGCCCAAGTAAGGACCACGGGGACCTTTACGGTCCGTGGTCCCCACAAAGGGTCGTGAGGGTGTCCGGTGAAGGCTGAACCAGTAGCCCCCTCACCATTCCCTTAGACCCTCATGCCCAAGTGAACACCAGAGACACCTTCATGGTTCGTGGTCCTTCGCACGGGCCGTGGGAGGGTCCTTAGAAGCCTAGCCAGTGGACCCCTGATCCTGAGCCACAAGACCTCAGCCCAAGTGAGGACCATGATCTAGGACCTTCGATATTTCAGTTATTTCATATATACATGCCTCAGATTTTGAATGTGTCATTATCAGTTATTAATGTGCATTCTCAATTTGCATGTCAGTTTTGAGCTATCCAGTATATTACAGTAATTCAGTCATAATGTGTTAATCACTTAATCTATTGGAAGTAGCATAATACCCAGTTGGACTAGGGTTCAGCGTACCCGAATAGTCCCAGAACTACGAGTCACATAGGTTGCAAGTCCCCTCTGTGGGAATCATTTTGTGATCACGCCAACATGTCTCTATACCTTTGGCCGGGTATATTGGGTACTCTCGATGGGGCGTATACATTGGACTTCACATTTAGCTCATGTGGTTTTATTGTCGGTTATTAGTAGCTCCCACAGTTCAGTCAAACTCTAGTGCATTGACCATTTATCAGTATATTCAGTATGTCAGCCTTAGCATGTTATAAACTTAGTCTTTGCATTTAGATAGTTCTGTATTCAGCATCTATATCATGCTCAAATTATATCATTGCTTATTTGCTTTGTTCAGTTATATGCTATTTCATCTTTATTCTATCTCTCATGCTCAGTACCTTCCAAGTACTGACGCATATATTGCGCTACATCTTCTCGTGATGTAGGTTCAGTCCCCATCAGTCTGATCACGCATAGATTGATTCCTGGCCTTCAATTTAGCAACATCAGTGGTGAGTCCTCATTCTTCGAGGACTAGTGACATGTTTATCTTATCGCTTTTAGTCTTTAATTTCAGTTTGGATAGATCTAGTTGGGGCATGTACCAATATTTCTAGTCAGTTAGAGGTTATTTTAAGACATAGTTAGATTCAACTTAGTATTTGAGTTTGATAATTCTCTTGTATTAAACTCTCAGTTTTTCATATATTCAGTTTAGTATATGGGTATTCCCCATCATATCAGACTTTCATATTATTTAGCTTCCGCACAATTTTATTGCTCAGTTTATCTTTAGTATGCTCATGATTATGCCAGCAGGGTTAACTTGGGGTTGCTTGTGATCCTAGGTCCCGTGTCTGCCTCTCGTGGGTAGCTCGGTGCGTTACACTTCTTTTGTTTCTACTACTTTTGAGTCCTTATTTGTTGGGACTTTTTTTTTCCCACCACTTTCTTTTGAAGTGTTTTTTTTTTCATTTATTTTGTTGGAATATTTTTCTTCTCTTTTTTCATTGACTCTGTAGGGGTGTTTTTGTCCGTATTTATTTCTTTCAACCTTTTTTATCTCTTTCTTTTTCTTTCTCTAGAAATCATTTTTGCTTCTTTGACTTTGGGAGAATCAGTATCCTTTGCCTTTAGCAACTTCAAACTCTGATCTTCTCTTATAATTTGCACATCTTCGGTGCGCTCAAGAAAGGCCAAGAGAGGATAGTGCATGTAAGCACTCAGAAGGGTAATGGCTAAGATGTGGCTGTCCAAAGAAAAGGTTTCATGCTCAAAGTGGGGAAAAACTAGGGATTAATGTCATTTGGTAGGCTTTGAAAGGCACAATCGGGTCAAAAAAGGCCTACAATCTTTTTCCAAACCAAACATTATTCAAGATTTCGCCTCAAAAACCATTCGGGCCAAATTCTAGATCAACGGTGCAATGCAACTGAATTTTTTATCTAAAAGCTCACCACACAATGCACATGAAACCATGATGTCAGTTTTATTCTTATCTTGAATGTCTGCAAGAGAATTTTCAAGCATCACATAAGTACAAATGAGAGGTACCAAAAGATTCTATTGTTTACCACAAAGTCAGTCCTATCCATCATATCACATATTTTTACATGCTCCTAACTACATTGGTCCCATTTGAACTGAAGACATGAATCTTATAATATGTACACAATAATATTTTGTTTTGGAAAGAATAAATATCGAACCCAAGAAAGACTGCCTACGTATCTCATCGAGAAGGTTTACGTAGTTCATACACATATGCCTTTGAAAAATATGCACAAACTATTTTCTTTTGACTTTTGGAAAAAATAATACCAAACCCAAGAAAGGTTGCCTACGTATCTCTTTAAGATGAGAATTAGGTACGCGTAGTTCGTGCAGCTATGCCTTTGAAAATATGCACAAACAATTTTACTTTTTTTATCCTGAAATTTGACAGAATAAATACCGAACCCAAGAAAAGTTGCCTACGTATCTCACCGAGATGAGAATCAGGTTCGCGTAGTTCGTGTAGTTATGCCTCTGAAAATATGCACAAACTATTTTACTTTTTTTTCTGAAATTTGAAAGAATAAATACGGAACCCAAGAAGGGCTGCCTACGTATCTCACTGGGATGAGAATTAGGTTCACGTAGTTCGTGCAGATATGGCCCTAAAAATATGCACAAACTATTTTACTTTATTTTATGAAATTTGAATGAATGATTACCGAACCCAAGAAGGGCTGTCTGCGTATCTCACCAAGATGAGAATTAGGTTCGCGTAGTTCATGCAAATATGTCATTGAAAATATGCACAAACATTTTTTTTCAAAAGTTGAAAGAATGAATACCGAACATGGGAAGGGCTGCCAACGTATGTCACCGAGATGAGAATCAGGTTCGCATAGTTCGTTCAGATAATGCATAGAATAATTTAAAGATTCAGACAAGCTCAGAGTAATTCCCCGTAGGTCTAGTGCCAATGAAATCTATAGTCAAGTTGTGTCTTTTGACTTTTTTGCACCAATATGTTTTGTATCCTGTTAATTGTCGATCTTTGCATTGTCTGTTAAATGTGGTCTCCTATTTTTACAATAACCATTTGTTGTTGTATTCTTTTTTAATGTCTCTTGGAACTGTGTCTTCTCCCAATTATCCACGAGAACCACACATTGTTATGACCATTCCCGACTATTGTCAGGGACGATTTCCCTACAAAAATATGAGAAATGTGGGAAAGCAGAGCCAACATGCAAAATAACAAAAATAAATGAGTGGGACCTCATAGTTAAAAACTCCCTTGATTTATCTTTTTGACTTGATTTTAATGTCTTGTGAAATATAAAGACTCGAATTTCGCGAGTCCTCTTGTCCCTTGCAATTTCGAACAAACAATGACTTTCAGATTCTAACATAAATCAACTTCTCACTTAAAAAGAAGAAAAACTCAAAAGGTAATTTATTAGTAATAAAACTATGAAATTGAATATACATGAGACTACACCCGATAGATTCATGGGACTTACGCCTTGCCTCACGTCCCCGCCTTTTAAAACGCTGCTTCACCTAATTAGTTGTTGATTACTTGCTTATGGCCCAGTAATTTACATTACATGGAGGGCATTAACATAGAAATAACTATTAGGTCGAGTCCATTAATTTAATAGCTTATTTTTCTCCTAAACCATACTTGTAACATATAAATACACCATTATGAATATAACAATAACAAGTTTTTTCCATAATCATAATATGACGGATACATAACTTGTACAAAGAATACACTTTGCATCACCTAGACTTCCTCGTGAGTATTCGAGACAATAAGTAATTACTCAAGTCATGGATGGCCGCAAATTCATTTTTCCAAGGAGAAACTCGTAATTTTTTTTAAAATAGTTTGATTTTTTTATTGTAACATGTGTGTTATGCTCTTAATTTTCCAAACTGATTAATCGTCCTTTTCCTCTCTTCTATACCACGTTCTAAGGATTATTTTTTTTTAACAAATTAAAAAATTTATGAAAAAATATTAGATCACAATTAATTTATTTTATATTTAAGAAGTATATATCTCAATGATTAGCCTAAAAGAGGAACATATGTGTGAAATGGCTTGAGCCTGAAGCTTTTCTGGTCCGACTTTTCAGCCCAATATATGTTGGTCAGATGGACTTACTATTGGATCTGAAAGGGTAACTTACATAAATTTCACTAGTTTAGGAGCTGATTAATTATATAATGCTAGTTTATAGTATTGCGAATCTTATCAAATTTTGGTGCATCCAGATATAGTGAAAATAGATGTAATTTGTTCTAGATACGGTATCGAAGTGGATTCACATGTATCTAGGATACATAGATAAATCTTGTTCGCCTCCTTCTCACTTGTCCCGCCACTCTCATTTCTCTCTTGCGTATCTAGTATCTCTAATACATGTGAATAACAGCAGACACTGTATATATTGTGTATCTAGTGTAATTTGCATGTATTTAACATAGACAAATCTAGTCGTTTGCTTACCTCCCAACTCGCTCACCACTCTCATATTTTACTCGCGTATCTGGTATCTCAAATATATGTGAACCACACTAGATATATGTATATAAAATGTATCTACTGTGATTTGCATGTAGCTGACTTGAAATCTTGTATGAAATTATTAAATAGAAAGGTAAAATGCAATTATTTCAAACTGAAAAGAGAATTAATAAATATGGTAGAAATATTTATATAATTATATAGTTTCTTTATCATGAAATAGAAGTTTGAAACCAATTTTACATTAAAGTAGTATTTTATAAAACTCGTGATTGACCAACTTTTTTTTTGGAGTTCTCATCTAGTGCTCGATATTAATGTTGAGATGCAATAAAATTTGGATTCTTATAAAAAAATCATATTGGAGGGGTAAAATGTTCCTTTACAAAGACAAAATATTCAATATTTACTCTTTAAATGTGAGACAGCATCTCCAACCCTACATTCTATTTTACTCTCCAAATATAGAGTTCTTTATTTCTCAGACAACCAATTCCAACTCAATTCTATATTTTACTCTCTAAAAAAGGAATCTTCTTCTTTCTCCTCAATATTATAGTATTATTTCTATATCTATTTCATTTTTTATTTCATAATATAAATCCGTTCTTTCTTTTTTCAAAATAATCACCCTATATAATTTTTATGTAATATAAAATTATTATTTTTAAAAAATTATTTATTTAGTATAAAGTTATATTTTATTCTAAGTTTTAAAGAACAACTACGAAAAATTGAAAAAAGAAATCAACAAACACAACCGTAATCACAACACAATAATTCTCTAGATCATACATTATGTATTGTATTGTTATCGTGTATCTAAATTATTATGTCATGTATTGTATCTTTAAATTAAAATTTTAATTTTATCATTTAAATTTTGTGCATTCTTCATAGTGAAAATCAATAATAGTATCAAATTATTTCTTAAAGTGGCGAAAATTGAAAAAGTATATATTTAATATATTGTTAATTCTGTATGAAAGTAGTATATACTAAATAATATATTTTTTAAAATGTTATATTATATTTAAAAAGAATTAAGAATATTAGAAATTTAATTAATAACCTTATATGAAAAATAATATGTTAGTTACAAATAGTAGAAATAATATTAAAATAATGAAAAGGGAAAAGGATCAAAACTACCCCTCAATTTTGTTTTATTGGTTGACTTTACCTTTATCGCTAAAATGAAGTTAATTTTACCCGTACCGTTACTAATTTCACCATATATACCCCTCATTTAACAAAAAGCCCTAAATTGACTCAAATTAATCCGAACTTAAAAAAAGAAGACCCATTTCTTTAAACCCAATGCCCCGACCCTCTAACATATAACCCGGTATCATCTTACATCAACGACCCATTCCCTTTACCTCTGTATTCTCATCATTTGTCATTTCAATCAAAGTTCAAACTTAGATCGGTCAGATTGTACTCACAAGAAGCTCCGATCGTTTGTCAAAGACCTACATCGAGCAGTATGAGTGGTACTGTGGAATCATTCAGCGGACCGAGACCGCCATATCAGCAAACGGCGGTTTTGCCTTCGAGACAACATCCAAGATCGCCGCCGGTTGAGCCAGAAGACTGAGGAGTGATTGTGAAGGTGACAATGACAACATCTTTCAGAAAATCATCTTAACTTTCCTTCGCCAATGGATGATGTTTATGCTAGTTCAAATGATCTTTCTTTACTGCACAACACTATGTCTTTGAAGGAAAATGATTTTAAAGTCTCGATCCTTCAATCATTCGAAACCACCTTTGGCTACCCAGTTTATTTAATCACGGCCCAAGGGAAAAAGGGTAGAATGAAAAAAAAAATCACAGATTTAAAGCAATTGCTATGAGTATGTTGTTGGAATAGATTTTAACTTTTTCATTTACTTATCCTATTTATTGTCAGTTGAAGACAGATTTGTATACATACATTAACATGTAACATTAGAGGGAACTTTCAATTCTGTGTTGTACTATTACGATGAGATCTCTAGTGTTCTCTCATGTAAGACGATACCAGGTTATACATTAGAGGGGGGTTTAAAATAGGAAATGGGTCTTTTTTTTAAAAATAATTGGGTTAATTTGAGTCAATTTGGGGATTTTCGTTAAATGAGGGGTATATATTGTAGACACGTAATTTTTGACCGAACTTAAGTTTACCACCATTCTTAGAACTTAAATGTTTTATAAATCTAAATTAAATATTTTGATTTTATCTTATTTTATTAAGTTTATTTTAAAAAATATTTGAAAATAACAAAAATAGAGTCACACTTTAAGGTACATTTTGTTTTTAATTTATTCAAAATTTTAGTAAATAAAGTAGTGATTTTAATATTTTCTTAATTATATTTTTTGATCTAGCTATTTAATTTTTCTATATTTTTATTAATTTCAAAATAACTAATTAATATTATTATTATTATATTTTATTTATTCACAACAAAAAATAAAAAATAAAATAATAACCTACCCACTACACCTACCCTCACCCCACATACTCCTCCACTACCCCACTCTTCCCCCCACATCCACGCACACGTACATATACCTCCACTCCATCACACCCCTATAGATACTACACACACAACACAGCACACACAGACACATATATTACCACACCCAAACGAACAACATAAAAAAATAAAAAAAAAGACGTACAGCAACACAAAACCAGGAAGAAAAATCAGAAAAAGGCAACACACACGCACAGATTCTGGAAAAAAAAACCCACAACATACAATCACATACTCCAAATACACAACCATCAGCAACTAAAGAAAAGAAAAAACAATAAACATCCACACAAACAAACATTTGTGGGTGTTTTCATCGAGCTTCGATTAAGGTTTTGCGGTACTTATTTTCTTCATTTGAGGTTTAACTTTGCCTTAAATCTTTAATTTATTCATGGAATTTGATGTAACTATGTGATATATTTTCTTATATTTTGTTACAGTCATAATTTGATTGAAATGAATATTGGCATCTTGAGTTATATTTATGTTATTTCCTAGTGCAAATACCTAAAGATGAATAAAATCCTATCATTATGCAAGAATTGTTGTTGTTTAATTTTATCGTGCCTAAACTATCGTTTTTTTTATAGTATTGTCATACCTTAATGTTTATATCAATTGTCTATTTAATTTACCTATAATAAATGGGTCATTACCCAATAAACACACAAATATGTTATGTTGTTAAACTGGAATTTACTCTATTTTAGATTAGTTGAATTCTTTGTCATGAGAACTATTTAATTAAAAATATCATCGATTAATATAATAATAAAATAAAAGATTAGTTGTCTAGAATTCACAAAAATAATACTAAGTATTTTCTTTTAACATTAGACAAACTTTTAGGTACGTTAAAATTATTTGTTTCGATTAAGAATGCGGTTGCACATCTTCTTTGAGACATAAAAAATAATGATCAAGGATGCAGTGATGCACCTTGTCCAATAATATAATTAAATTTTATTAATCTAAAGTAGAGACTTATAGAAAAATAGATTATTAGGTGTGATAGAAAGAAGACAGTTATGTCTCTAAATGTCAAGACTAAGAATGCGGTTACGCATCTGGATTGAGACCAAATAAACATTCAAAAATAAAAATGCGAGCAAATCATAGCCTATACAAATTATCCAAAAATATATCAAGATAAATATAAGTCAATAAAGCGACCGTACTAGAACCACGGGATTCGAGGGATGCCTAATACCTTCCCCTCGGTCAACAGAATTCCTTACCCGAATTTTTAGTTCGCAAACCAAATAAGAGTCATTTCCTTTTGATTAGGGATTAAACAAAAAGGTGACTTGGAACACCATAACTCAATTCCAAGTGGCGACTCTGAAAAAATAAAAATAATCCTTAAATCAATACCGTCACTTAAATTGGAAAAACCCTATCCACCACTGCGCGCAAAAAGGGGTGTGACATATATAGTGAAATTAGTAACGATAGGGGTAAAACTAACTTTATTTTAACGATAAGGGTAAAGTCAACCAATAAAACTAAGTTAAGGGGTATTTTTGACCATTTTCCCTAATGATAAAGTGATTGGAGATCTAATATTCACATTTCTATAAGTAGAGAATATAGAACTTTTTAGAGAGTTGTTGGAGACCCAATTCTCTATTTTATCCTTCAAATATAGAGAATGGAGAGTAAAAATAGAGTAGGTTGGAGATGATCTAATTAAAGATGAAAAAATATAGTCCTTTGAAAACATTTTCTCGAAAAAAACAAATTCCTTAAAATTGAGGAAAATAATTTTTCTAATGAAAATAGAAAAAATAAATTTCATTGGTGTTCCAACACGCCTTATCTTCACCCAACCCTCATAGCCCCCATTTCCACCATTCCACACCCCTATCTACCCATGCTAACACATTACAAAATAAATTATGAATTTTGCGTCAATAATATGATTGTTGTTGTATTACATTTAGCAGTAATAATATGTAGAGTAATATTAACTAACACTATCTATATAAGTTCTACTAAAGGCTTTAGTGGCTCCATATGCAATAATGTTAACTTAATTGCTGCTATATATCTTTACATTAATATTAAGTAAAATTTATTACGATTAAAATTTTCTTTTATTATAGTGACCTCCCATACTATTATTTGTCTCAATTATATACAAACAGTTTTAGAATAATTTTTTTTTTATCTACCAAACATAAAAAATAAATAAAAAATTATCGTGTTAAAAATATTTTTCTTCATACAAAACGCATCCTTTATTAGATTTTACCTTTTATTTTTCATATTCCCCCACCCACCCACCCCCACGGCACAGTATACGATACTGTTATTGAAACTAGTTTTGTTTGACAAATCTTTCCAAATCTTTATCATTTTTACTTCCTTTTTTTTTTTGCATAGTAATGTAAGTTGGACTAAAGTGTTTTGGAGTAATTTCCCTGGATAGTCACCCATGTTTGGGAAATTATCTAGGAATATCACTTATGTTTATTTTAGGACCACAATATCAATCAACTTTACCTCTTTTTCTCAAAATATACTTGACACAAAAAAAACATTATCTTTCTCATAATAGGATGCCATGTCACATTATTCCTTCTTTATTATTAACATTTTTTTTTTTAAATTTAGACAACCCATATTACCTAGTAAAAAAAAATTGCATAGCCCAAAAATTTCTACCCTAGTTCTGGGGGATTAGGCGGCAAATCCAAATATGAGCTCCTCCGATTCTTCAAGAAAATATGCGGCTTCCTCCGGTTTTTCAAGCGAGATAATGTTTTTATATGGGCACTAATGAGCAATGGTACCTTTTTGTTGAGTCAGGAGCCAAAAGGACAACTTTTTTTCTTTAAAAAAAAAAAACGGCACATAAAAAAAATAACCAAAAGGGCAAAATCGCTCCTCACGGAGCGATTTTGTTCTGACAAAAATTGACGCCATTCCGCTAAAAAAAATAAAAATCGATGCCTTCGTAAAGATTTTCTCAAATAGCAGCGTTTTCATATTAAAAATAAATAAAAGTAAAATCGATGCTATATAGCAGCGATTTTGTTTAAGAATTTTTTTTAAAAAAATTCAATTTTGTTTAAGAAATTAAATTTTAAAAAAATAAATCCTACCCTTGAAGAGAATTTAATAAAAATTAAAACTGAAGCCAGCGATTCTCATAAAAAACTTTGTTTAAAAAAATCTTTACCCTTTCAGAGATTTAAATGAAAATTAAAAAAAAAATTAAAACTGAAAACACGCTGCCTCGGGAGTGATTTTTTCTTTAAAAAACTTGTTTTTTTTAAATGGCTACCGCCGGAAATTTATGTAATTTAAAACTTGTTCTTTATGTTTTTTTTTTAATTCCTTAACAAAGATAGTTTTTTTTTTATATAAACGCTGCTATAGCAACGATTTTAAAGAAATAATGAAATTTTTTTGAGAAAATCGCTGCCAAGGCAGCGATTTTTATTTCTTTTAACGGAACGGCGTCAATTTTTGTCAGAAGAAAATTGCTCCATCAGGAACGATTTTGCCCTTTTGGTTAAATTTTCTTTTGATGTGCCGTTTTTGTGTTTTGAAGGAAAAAAATGATCCTTTTAACTTCGGACTCCCTTTTTGTTGATATTTTAATTCATTAGAGTAAGAAGGTAACCATACTGTCAAACTACAAAAGATATAATGTTTTTAAAGAATTAAAAAAAATGTTAATAATAAAAAAGGAATTAAAAAATGTTAATAATAAAAAAGGAATAATGTGACATGGCATCCTATTAGAAGAGAGATAATGTTTTTTTTGTGTCAAGTATATTTTGAGGATAAAAGGTAAAGTTGGGTGATATTGTGGTCCTAAAACAAACATAAGTGATATTCCTAGGTAATTTCTCAAACATGGGTGACTGTCCAGGGAAATTACTCAAGTGTTTTGGTAACACAAAGTTCTTTTGTTTCCGTTCGAAATTTGATATTTATATTTTGATGCTTATCAGAGGTTTTAAATAAACAGGTTAAATTGAATATGAACAGATAAAATGATAAATGAGTAAAAATGAAAGTTATACTTCAACTTATTCAATTCTAATTAAGTTTTAACTATATACTAAAAAGTTTTATTTGTTCATATTAAGATAAAGATAATTGTTTTGTTTATGTACACTTTGTGGGGTCCAGTCCCACTATTCCATTTTTGACTTCAACAATTGCTAATGTTGAGAAATTATAAACTTTCGGTGGCACAACTTTGACATATAGTGTATAGTGTTGAAATTTGCTGCTGCAAATTTCTTTTATAAAAGGAGCTTATTAGCTCATTTGTAGAACACCAATTCACAGAGAAAGAAAAATATAGAGAGCTGTAAGGTTTTCATAGACTAAACAAGAAAATAGTCTACAAAGAAAAAATAGAGTGTGAGCGATATTTTTAGTAAGGAGGAAAATCAAAAGAGTGTTATTCCTTTTGAGTGTGTAGTAGTCACTTTGAGTATTGTATTCGTAACTATACGGTGTAAAATTTCTTACTATAGTGATATCAGTTGCTCTTCTTGGCCCATGATTTTTCCCTTATTTAGAAGGATTTCCACGTAAAATTCTTGGTGTCATTATTTTCCCATTTTATTTCTGTCATTTGCACATATATATTTTTGTGTTAGTCTGCATTTTCCCAACAAATTGGTATCAGAGCCAAGGTTTTATCTGAGTATGCTCTGTGGTTGCAACACAGTCTGAACTTCCACATCAGAAAAGATTTACTTTGGTTTGCAATAACTATTTTTTTTGGGGAAAACGATGGAAGCCAACACAAGTAGAATGGTCACTTTGAATGGTGTTAATTATGTCATTTGGAAGGAGAAAATGGAAGATCTGCTTTATGTCAAGAATTTTTATCAACCAGTCTTTACCACTGTAAAGCCTGATAATAAAACAGATGAAGAGTGGAATCTGTTGCATAGACAGGTTTGTGGATTCATTAGGCAATGGATTGACGATAATGTGTTGAACCATAATTCTGGGGAGACACATGTTCGAACCCTATGGGAGCATCTTGAAAGTTTGTATGCTCGGAAGACTGGCAACAACAAAATGTTCTTAATAAAGCAGATGCTGAGTTTAAAGTATCATGATGGTTCTCCGATGACAGACCATCTGAATAATTTTTAGGGGATCATGAACCAGTTATCTGCAATGGGCATTAAATTTGATGAAGAAATTCAAGGCTTGCTTCTACTTGGTTCCCTACCAGACTCTTGGGAAACATTTAGAACTTCATTGTCAAATTCTGCTCCGGATGGTGTGATCTCAATGGATTCTGCCAAGAGTAGTGTCTTGAACGAAGAGATGAGAAGAAAATCTCAAGGTTCTTCTTCGTCGGATGTCCTGATAACTGGCTCCAGGGGGAGAAACAAAACTCGTGGTTCTCAAAA
>JAJOOH010014710.1:0-28648 GCA_029582605.1 Solanum gracilifrons | reverse complement strand
ATATATTAAATTAATGAATTATAAATGTAATTATTTTTCATTAGAATTGTCTTGATTGACGTTTTCTTTAACATTCAATTGAAAATTTTCCTCTTATATACATATTAAGTATAGAGATTTTCAGGTTTATGAAACAAAAAATAACAAAAAATTTCTACATTTATGGAAAGAAAATTAAGTAATTAATTTTTAAAAAATGTACTTCTTATTTACTTAAATTGGACAGTAATTTATAACCAAAAATTTCCTTGGGAAATGAAAATCATTTCTTTTTTTATATATTTTTTTTATTGGTGTTCTTTGGGCTTCTCTTACACATACTATTAATTAATTTGTCTATATTTAATTAGTTAATGAACTCTTGAATTCTACAGTTTTTTTTGTATTATCTAAGAGGTTGGCTAATGAAGAAAGAAGTTACAAAGTTAAATAGAAGATGAAAGAGAATGTAGTATTAATAGTTAAAAGATTTAATGGGTTTAAATAAAATATAAATTATAATTGTTTGAGTAAATAATGAGAGTTAATACTTAAAAATGAAAGAAAAGACCTCATCATAAATAAATATTTTAAAAGAAGACAAACGCTGAAGTTACAAAAATAATGAAGAGTAATGCTCTTTCAATGTGGGCACTTGATTATGTCATTTCTTCAAAATTTGCATTTGCCTTAGTTTTCAAACTTTTAAAATTAGAAAAAATGGTCAAAAAAAACTTACCAAAAAAAATGAATAGTATTTTAGGCCTTAGAGAGGGTTATGTCATTGGATCTATGTTTAAATGTATTTTTTTTTCTGCACATAATAAGTATATTACAAAAATATTAATTTCAAAAAGTATTTCGTAAAACATAAATTTTGAAGTACTAATTCAATATAAAATCAATATATCACCAACACATTGATTTTTAACTATGAAGTACGTAAATAAAGAAATAATCATGACCATATCATAGTTAAAAAGTCAATAATTAAAAGCTTCCTAAGATAACTTTTATATCGAGCTAACATGTCACCAAACTTAAATTATATTTGTTAAAATACATTTAACTATCAATCTGCAAGTGTATGTCTCTTTCAATTCTAAACTATTGATATTCCAAATAATTATCACCATATTAATATGGAGTATCATTACTTTCAAATTTGTTACACATTAAAATTAGGATAAATAACTTACTATTTTATAGAGCATTATTATATATTGTATATTGTAATTGACAAATTTATTATATTAAATTTACAAAAAAAATAAAAAATTGTCCAATGATTCTCTCTATCAGTTGAAGATCATTTTTTGTTGCCTGTGATACACAAAGTGTAAAACTTTATAGTAGCATCTTGTCCTAGGATGATGCATCTTGTATTTGAAGAAATAACTATTTAATAAGCAACAATAAATATATTTGTAAATCATTTAAAGTTCTACTTAATCAAATTAATTTGATTATCTCTTTTTGATGAATTTTCGCAACCATCATTGAACTTCATTCTTCATATCTTGATGAATTTGTACCAAATTAATCTGACGTTTCTCTTCGGTGAATCTTATATATTGCCTTTAAACTTTCTTTTCGTCTTGATGAATATGTATGTACTATCAAAGAAATGTTAAAGAATATATCTGTGATCTTCATCAAAATGATGGTCATAAATTGTCACGTCACCTATTTTATATCATCTCTTTTGATTATTAACAACATGAATGATAAAGAAAATGAAGGAAATTTTTTTAAAAAGAGAAGATACATTTATAAAAGAGAAGAAGGAGAAAATAAATATAAGTAGCTAACAAATCCCTGGAGGATTGTTATTTATAGATTGAATAATCATGAAAAATTAAGTAGAAGAAAGTTTAGGAGACATGATATTTAAGTAGAAAATGCAAATAGATACATGCTTTTTTGTAACTCATAAAACATTATTAGATATAGTAAATATGATGATTTATTTAATTATTAAATTAAACATATAATTGGTTGATAAAAAAAATGATGAGAACAAATCAAAAAAAAGGAAAAAATAAATATAAATGGTGGTCATAGAGATGTGCCACATCTTTTCTCGTTTATCTTTTTTTTCTTTATTAAAAAATCATGTTTTTTCTTTTACAAATATTAATAACTATTTAGACAATAGTAATGATTGTAGGATAATAATAACAATAATACTAATTCAATAATTAAATGAAATAATCAGAAGAAAAAATATTACTTATTAATAAATAACAACAATTATTTTATTATTATTCCTTATTCTCAAAATTTTAATGTAATAATATCCTTTTTATAAGTTGTATATTTAAATTGAGAGAAATATTTGAAGCAATGAGATCCTCCCCCACCCCCACCCCCACGTTTTCTCTTATTCCTCATTTTTCTTCTTTTTCATTCTTACTTTTATTTGTTTGATATTTTTCTATTTTCTTAATTATTATGATTACTACTACTACAATTATTATTATTATTATTATTATTATTATTATTATTATTATTATTATTTCTATATTTTTCTCTTTTAATTTAATATTGAAATTAAATGTATTTAAATTTATTTTACAATATCTTGAAAATGATAAGTTTATGAAACAATAATAGTTCATTTAGGATTCTTCTACCTATGGATTTCTAATTTTAATCTAATAATAAAAAAATCTCATATATTTTCAAATTCGAATACTTTTAATCTTTCAATTCAAATTTTTATAGCAATATTATTAAATTAATCTTAATATTGCCAAGTAACATTTCATTAGCTTACCACTTAACTTAACCCCATTGCAAACTACCCTCTTTTATTATATATATTGATAGATATAGATTTCCTATGTAACATCTAAAATTGATATGAAATTTTGGGTTAATGTCTTAAAAGGTCATTGAACTATGAGAATTTATCTAGTAAAGTCTTTAAATTTTGTTTTATATCAATAAAATCACTTAACTTAAGATAAGAAATTTATCTACAAAAATCATTCAACTACATTTATCATTAAAATTAATTTAATACAAAAAAATAAATAAATTATTTTAGGTCATATAAACATGAATGCCATAAATAATTATTTAAAAAAAAAAAAAACCGTTTTATCCTGTTTATGAATGTTTGAGTTCTTTGTTTCCAATCACAAATGAAAATAATTAAAATTTGGGTGTAAAATCCATATTCATAAGAGACTCGTTGTTACATTACAACCTGCTAGCAACATTGCTAAATTAAGATCCGCTGTCAAAGAATTGAAAAGAAAAACTATATGTTATTACTCATTAATTGTTTTGGGTTATGCACTATATTAATCATTTATTTATATTATTATAATTAATATATTTGTATATGGAGACTGGAGTATCTAATCAAAGTAATCAATACATAATTACTTCAGTCAAAAAAAATATTTTACGAACAGTGACACAAAATGTAGAAAACGAATATTGAAGCTACGTGGGTATAATGCGGGTTTATGTGGAGCGGGTTGAAAATATAAAATTTTAATTTGTGAAATTCATATTTACATGACATATAAAATAAATTTATTTGTTATGTTAAATTTATTTTAATGATAATTTTTTTTTAAAAGCAGAATGTGTTTTTTTGAAATTTTATTTATTTGTGGGGATTTTTCCTGACATATAAAATAATTTATTATGTCTTATTGAATTTATTTAAGGGAAAAGGGTCAAATATGTCCCTAAACTATTTGAAAAGGTCTAGATATACCCCCGTTTAAAGTTTGGCTCACTCATGCCCTCGCCGTCCAACTTTTCGTCTAAATATGCCCTTATGGGCGTTAAATGCCAAATGGAATTGCCACGTCATTTTTACATTACTACATGACATTTATATTAAAGGGAAAAATGTCAAATATACCCCTAAACTAATCGAAAAGGTCTAAATATACCCCCTTTTAAATAAACTACCCGACCCTTTTCAACAAAAAAAAATTAATTTTTATTTTTTTCGGTAAATCCCGAAAATGAGTAATTGACTAATAAAAAATAGGAAAAATATGAAAAAAAATAAATAAAATTAACGCCAAAAATTCGCAAATAAATATAGTAACCTTAATTTCAACAATTTTTTAAAATTTTTATTTTTTTCGATAAATCACGAAAATGAGTAATTGATTAATAAAAAATATGAAAAATATAGCCTAAAAATTCAGCATAAAGTTTAGACGAAAAGTTGGACGGCGAGGGCATGACTGAGCCAAACTTTAAACGGAGGTATATCTAGACCTTTTCGAATAGTTTAGGGGCATATTTGACCATTTTCCCTTTATTTAATGAAAAATATTGTTGAGTGATTTTTGAATATAAAAACTTTAAATTGAGTGATTTTATTGATATAAAATAAAGTTTAATGACTTTACAACATAAATTCTCTTAGTTCAATGACTTTTTTTAAAGATATTAACTCGAAATTTTATATTACACGCTCTATATCTTGAGATTTATTTCACGTGGAAATTGGAAAGAGAGATAAAGCCAAAAATAAATACAGTTCATCTTTTTCTGCTGTAGTAGATGAGTTCAAGTACCATTAAAAAAAGGGCCAAATGAATGTGAATGACACGTAAACATTTGGCTGGTTACGTTAGTTACATTATTAAAAGACGTATCCATTTTTTTCTCTGTAAAAACAAATTTTCGATAATAACGACACGTCAGTTTCTAGTCGCCATCGCTATTCTTCTAAATTAGAAAAAAAAATTGAACCAATTCAATCAACTACTTACTTATATTGGATATACATTATTATGATAAAGACACTTGATTTCGTGTTCTGATCACCATTACAACTTTCATACTCCACATTATAGAGTTCACGTTTAAAGAGAGGTCAAAAAAAAAAAAAAGATTTAGTACAATCACTTGACAAGTCAGGTAAAAAGTTTTTTATTTTGCTTTTTTGCTTGTTAGTAGAAATGGGGGATTTAGTAAAATTAAGAGTGATCATATTGGTTATTTTAATTAATTCTATGTGATCCTGCCAAAAATTTATTCTCATTTGATTTCTAGTTAGGTTTTTGCTCTGAGAGTACTGAAATAGCTTAAAAGAGATTAAGTTGGAATTTTGTTTTGTGATTATTTGAAAATCAGTTGTTGTTAATGTCTTCATTGTGCAATTTTAACTTGTCGAGGACATGGTCTAGATTAGGTTAGTAGGTTACCAAGTAGTACAGCGTTGTCTAGCTATTTTTGTTACTATTTTTGTTACTATGTGGTGTTTCTTGCACTTTGATTATGTCATATTATTTTGTTGTAGTTATTGTTCAACATGAGTTATTATGCTTTCACAAACTATTAGAAACAACCTCTCTACCTTTGAGGTAGGGGTAAGGTCTGCGTTCCCCAGACTCCACTGTGTGGGACTACACTGTGTATATGTTGTTGTTGCTAACGTCTTCATTGTATCTTTGTTTTGTCTCCAAGAATAATTTGCCAAAATTTGATCAAGAACTACTTGGCCTTTGATAATGTTTGGAAATGGAGTGGTTGGTATCCTCTCAGAGGCGACCAACAAGTGGGAAAGACGGGCTCCCCTGACCCCTTCACACTGTGCTAGACTGCTGCATGGTGGCAGGGGTAAGACTGGAGTGTCACGTATCATTGTGCAGCCATCTACGAAGCGCGTTCATCATGATGCTCTCTATGAAGATGTGGGATGTGAGATATCGGAGGACTTGTCCCAATGTGGTCTCATCTTGGGTATCAAACAACCCAAGGTGCTAATTTTTTTTCAAAAAAATGAAAATTTTGGTTGACTTCTTGAGGTTATGATTGTTTAACTTGAATTGCAGTTGGAGATGATTCTTCCTGATAGGGCCTATGCCTTCTTCTCCCATACTCACAAGGCACAAAAGGAAAATATGCCCTTGTTGGATAAGGTATGTAGCTCTAATTCTAGTCAGTAATATTTACTGAACAGGCGTGGTAGTTTTTTTTCTCGAAGATTAACATTTTTGATGGATATTTAGATCTTAGCTGAAAGGGCATCTCTGTTTGACTATGAGCTTATAGTTGAAGACACTGGAAAGAGATTACTTGCATTTGGAAAATTTGCTGGTAGAGCTGGAATGATTGACTTTCTACGTGGATTAGGACTCTGTAAGCATTTTATTTGTATCTTGAAGATGATTTATTGAATTTCATGTATAGTTTCTTGTTGGATTTTGTATGAGCATAGACTCTACTGTTTATCTTCGTTGCAGACTCCAGTTATGTATGTGCTTTTCTTCTTCTTTAGTACCTTTTGTCTTTTTACTAATACTTAAGGATGTGCATATCAGGGTATCTCAATCATGGCTACTCAACACCTTTTCTCTCACTCGGCTCATCTTACATGTACTCTTCATTGGCTGCGGCTAAGGCTGCAGTGATTTCTGTTGGTGAAGAGATAGCAACTATGGGACTTCCATCGGGAATCTGTCCTCTTGTATTTGTTTTCACTGGTTCTGGAAATGGTACTGTGGACCGTAACTTAGGCTCACTAATTTCAGTTTATTGACATGTCTAGTTCAACTTCTATTCAAGATATATTCTATCCACTTATTTCCTTGATCTACTCATTTCACAATGTGTTCCATAAAACTTCTCATTGTATGTCTTTTGGATAAATCTTGATATCCTTTGTAGTGTCTCGTGGTGCACAAGAAATTTTTAAGCTTCTTCCTCATACATTTGTGGATCCAAGAAAACTTCCAGAGCTACATGAGATGGTAAGATTGGGCATACTTATTTAAGACAATGTAATCGATATATTGCTTCACTTGAATGAGTTTTTTCTCTTTCATTTTCCCACTTTACTTCACATGAGTCTGGCCGAGTTGATCTTTTGGTGGACTGTACCAGTCCCCACCTGGCCCGTTGCCACCCTTAATTTCTGTTCACTCGGAGAAACTGTTTCACTAGCAGTTCTAGAGCTTGTAAATTCTATCTACTGTAACATTCGAGATTTTGTTCTTCTAACCAATTTTGGATCAACAAGATACTTAAATGCCTATGATCTCTAAGATTCTTCATGTCACATGTCAAATCTTCACTTTGTGTACTTCAAATGGTTGAGTTAGAAAAATTCATAGCTTTGTGTTACAGAAATCTGTTTTTCATGTGTAGGCCAGGGATCTTACTCAATCGAAGCAGCCATCAAAGCGAATCTTTCAAGTGTATGGTTGTGTAGCCACCTGCCAAGACATGGTGGAACATTTAAATCCTTCAAAATCTTTCAATAAGGTACATACTTTTAGTGTTTAAGTATGATTGCCTTCTTTATAGTTTCAATTTTTCTAAAATTAATAGCATGTGTACTCTTTCTTGCATAGGTGGGTAATGAAATACTTAGAAAAATAGAGTTGTGAAGATGTGGCTAAAATCTGCTTGAATAATAAAATTTATCTTCATTATATTCTTTTGAGGAAAAAGCTGGTTAAATATCCCTAATAGCCTAAGTGATGGGTATTTCTCTGTCTGTTGGAACCTTAAAAAAGTGTCCGTTCTCAATATCTTGAATAAAGATATCAGGGAGTCTTTCCTTCTTTAGATTTGGTAGTTTTATGGTCTTTGTAGTTCTAAATATGGGAAAGGACGAGATCAAAATTTTAAGTTTGTGCACATTGTTGTTGGTACCTTTATATTTAACATCATTGAAAATGAAAGCATCCATGTTCTTTGCCTGTCATGATGTTACCTTATGCATTATGCTAACAATAGACTTGTCATTCATTCAGGCTGATTACTATGCACATCCAGAGCAATACAAACCTGCTTTCCATGAGAAAATAGCCCCTTATGCATCTGTCATAGGTCAGTGATGATCAGGCATTTCATGTTCATTTTTTAGGAAATCTAATTCAGTATCCAGTTTTACGTATTTCCTGTTTGCTCTGACTACATTCGATACATCATGAGCATGCATTTGTTTTCATGAGTGAATCAAAGCTCTCAATGCTTGATTGTAAGCCTCATCACCTAGAACTTTGTATTATATGGAAACCTAGTATTTTCTTCATCTTTTATCAGTTCCGTAATAGTGTTACTAAACGAAAATTGTCATTTATAAAAATTACGATTTGGACATTCTTATGCAAGTAATTGCATCACCAATTATTTAGCAGTTTTGCCATTTTCTTTTATTTTGACACTCTTATGTAATTGAACGTTGTTACACCAATTCTACTGTACCAAGTACAGGAAGTCTTTCAAGCTTTTCTTTTTATAGTGTTTTCAAGCAATTTTGTGAAAATGCGTGTTTGGTAATCCTCCCTGCTTCTTCCAGTAAATTGTATGTACTGGGAGAGAAGGTTTCCGAGGTTGTTGACTACTAAGCAGATTCAAGACCTTATGAAAAATGGATGCCCACTTGTTGGAATCTGTGACATAACTTGTGATGTGGGAGGCTCGATCGAGTTCATCAACCAAACCACATCAATAGACTCACCTTTCTTCAGGTACTTTTAGTTTGTTATGAAGATTCTATAGTATCTGTCAATATGTTTCCTACTTCCATTCTAATATACTTTATATACTGCTCCAGTGCTCCTTGCTCCACAGCATTTATTGAAAACTCAGATGGTTAGAGTGCAGCTTTACTGGTGTAGCAGTTTCTTATTCAAAAATGAAACAGGAAATCATATGAAACATATTTAGATTTATTAACTTAAAGTCCTTCTGCAGTTACACAAGAAATTTAAAAGTATAATCAGTTGGAGCCCTTGCATTGCACATTTCTGTACTTGTATATATTTTAGGCCATCTAATTTGCTCAAATTACTACTGTTCGTCAAGAGCCATTTTTCGTAATGCAACTATGCCTATCCTTGGCATGGTTAGAGTGCTATAAATTAACTCACTCCTTAGTGTTTTCAATCAGGCAGGTATTAGTGGGTATAAGTTCAATGCATTGTGCTAAGTTTTATGGTATTTCTGTTTAGTTTCTCATGGACCGGACTAGATTTCATCATCGTATCTGGAAATATTTCTTCTACTCAGCATCTTATGTTCTTTATTCTAATTTGTTAAACATGGATCCTAGGTATGAACCTTCCAAAGATTCGTATCATTATGACCTAGAAGGTAAAGGTGTGATGTGTTCAGCTGTTGATATTCTTCCCACTGAGTTTGCGAAAGAGGTACTCTCAACATCAAGTGCTACAAACTACAGTTATCTATGAGTTAATGATATCTGTACCTATGCTATTCTTTGATGTAATAGGCATCCCAACATTTCGGAGATATTTTGTCCCACTTTACCGTAAGCTTAGCTTCCTTTAGAAATCTTGAAGAGTTACCTGCACACTTGAAGAGAGCTTGCATAGCACATTATGGAGGTCTTACTCAGTTGTATGAATACATACCTCGAATGCGGAAATCTGATCTAGAGTAAGTCAATCATCCTAACTTTATTCTTTTTTATTGTGCTTTTTATCTCCACCCTTGTAGAAACCATTGGATAATTCACGTGTTGAATTGTTGTGGGCAATAGGTATTTTCTGGTCTTGATATACTGAAATCATCAACCAGTTATTTTCGTTTCCATAGGTCAAATCCTCAACTAGAATGAAACGACTGAATAATCCCTTTTGTATCTATGATAGATAACTATGTCTCTTATGTTACCATCATCCATTCCCAACTTGTTTATCGTTGCACAACATAAAAGTATATTAAACATTTTATGTGCTTTTCAGTTTTCTTTGATGTCCATAAATTTTTGAAAAGCATGTAGCATACGCGTTGAAATTATATTTCTGGAGCTGGTATGAAGTAGGTTGTATTTCTAATATGAAGTAATGATGTTCTGTTATCTTTTGAATGGCAGTGACCCTTCAATAGTTCTTTCAAATTCCAATGGAAACGGGAGGAAATACACTGTATTGGTAAATTCCGATGTGTTCTTTATTTTATTATTGTTATTAATTGAACATATGGATATGCAATTTCGTATTAGTTATTAATCTGATACGAAATTGGGTTTGAAGAAGACTAAGAAAAGAGTGTGATCTCAAAACAGGCAACCGCTGTCTAAAACTTGTTTTTCATGTAGTAAGTTAGCCTGTTGGCCCAACTTCCAGAAATTGCTTATTTTGAAAAGTATTTTTTTTGGCAAAATGAAGTTTTCGAGGAAGAACTTTCCGATAGTTGCAATCTGTGTTTGACCAAATCATTTAAGAAGCACTTATGTAAGTATAATATAGAAGCAATTTTTTAAAAAGTGCTTTTGAGGCTCAAATGATGAAAAAGACATGTAAAGATTCACTCTAGAATTAGTATAATTAAATAGATAAGTGAACTGAAATACTTATTATGAAAGACCTTAATCAAGTTTTTAACTTTATTTAGTTTTAAAATTTTAAATATAAATCTCAAAATAGAGAGGAGTATGTTTATGAGACTTTGGTCCTAGATGTATTGTCAATAGAAGTGTCAAATGGGCGGATTGGGCGGGTCAAATTGGGTTGAGTTAATAAATGGGCGAGTCATTGACCCGCACAATAGCTATTTGGGTTGAAATGGGTTGGGCTAAAATATGGGTCATAACTCAACTCGCTCAATTCTTTCCAAGGTTTAATTGCTTTATTTTGTTCATTTATTAACCTTTAGTACCTAATATTTTGATAAGATTTCTCATGAGTCAATTTGGGATACACATCAACCCAATTCTTACTGGGTTAGGCTAAAATGGGTTGAGCTTATAAATGGGCGGGTTTTGACGCGCTTAAACTTGAACGGGCTGGATATGTTGAGCTTGATTTTGACACATACCTAATTGTCCACATTTTATCGGATGTCCCCAAAGGGACCTAATTGTCCACATTGGATGAGGTTAGATTTTGTCTATATTTTGTTGTGATAGTTTGGTAATTGAAAATTTTGATAGGGGTATTCTTATCATGATTTTTTTTCAAAAGCTTTTGCTTCTACTTAATAAGCAGTTTTTGTTTCCTAGTAGCTTGGTTAAATATGCAATTTGATAAGGGCTTTGATCATTTGAGTCTTCTTACAGGTTCTGGATTTACTTCTTTAATTAGTAACTGCAACTAGTTGTTTCTACTCAATGCTGAGTTAAGAATGAAATATATACTTTTCTTACTTCTTTGATGATTTTATCTTCTTATGTTTGTACTCCATCATCTGAAATTGACAGGTATCTCTAAGTGGTCATTTGTTTGATAAATTTCTCATAAACGAGGCGTTGGATATTATTGAAGCAGCAGGTGGCTCCTTCCACTTGGTGAAGTGCCAAGTTGGTCAAATCACTAGTGATTCGTCATACTCAGAATTGGAGGTTACTTTATTTCTAACCTAGTTTTACCTTGAAAGAGAAGGGATTCTCATTAAACATATAAATACAATTGTTTTATTAGAAGAATGTTTAGATCAAAGAGAGTCAAAATGAAAAATCATTGCCTACCATGAGAAAAATTGTGGAATCTACAAACTTATTTGAAAGTGTTTGTCCGTGTTTTATATTTTCGAAACTTGTAAAATTTATCTTCCTCCATTATTTTTGAAGATTCGGAAACAACCTCTCTATCTCCACGAGGTAGTGGTAAGGTCTGCATACATTCTACCCTTCCCACACCCCACTTGAGGGATTTCACTGGGTATATTGTTGTTGTTTTCTCTTTGAAGATCCAAGAGAGCTATTCACTGAAAAACAACCCTGCAATCATACACCACTAAAAAAGTCAGGGAAGCTATTCTATTTCACTACATATGCCGGAGGGATATGCATATTCTTGCATCATGCTCTAGCCGAATGCACCAAACACGAATAAGAAACAGACATTACATAGTCTTCAAGTTGTTAGCATTCCAAAACCCCAAAAACATAATGGTTGTCACTATACTTCTCTCACGAACATGTCATATTCCCATTATTTTAGCAGTGCTGCAGTTTCACTTCCTAGTGCTCTGCCCTTTTATCATACTTTTATCTTCATGCTATAGTTGTTCTATTTGTTGGAGAAGTGTTCTCAGAAATGAATACAATTAAGCTACATAAATACTTCTCTTTGATCATAAAAATTGTGTGAACTTCTCGTAATTTTCATGATTATGTTACCTACAGGTGTGTTTTGCTTATGATAGACTGAAATATTTTAACGGAATAGAGTTTCTTAGCTTTGGCATAAGAGAGTTCAATCTTCTGATATCTGATCTCTTTTTTCGAGATAGTCTGAAAGAAACAAAGCAATGAATTTCTCCTGAGAATTACACGGGTTTCTATAGACTGTCAAGATACCCAAAAACAAAGATGAAAAACACCAATTACTTTCTGGTGTCACTTTAAAACTTTCAGCTTCTTGTTGATAAATCCTAAAGCTACAGTTTGCACTGTATTGCTAGATTTTCAGTGTCAAAATAAAACTTCAAGTTGTGATTTTCATGCTGTTCTTGGTTAAGGTGGAGATTAAGGTGTTTGTTTTTTGTGCTTTCTTCAGTCATGAATATTTACCTCTACGTGATGCAAAACTTGATGATTCTTACTTCCCTTTTGCTTTCATTATTTGGGACAGGTTGGAGCTGAAGATAAATCTGTTTTAGATAAAATAGTTGATTCTTTAACTTCCCTTGCTAATTCAAGCAACTCTTTGGGATCTCAAGACAAGGAAAACAACATATCTTTGAAGGTTGGGGAATTCCAAGAAACAATCATGGATGAGAAGTATGCTGCAAAGAAGGTCTTAATTTTAGGTGCTGGTCGGGTTTGCAGACCAGCTGCAGAACTTTTAGCATCAATTGGTAGCATGACATCTAGGCAATTGCCTAAATCATCTGTAACTGCTGATTTTGAAGAGCAAAATTGTGTCCAAGTGATTGTTGGTTCTTTGTACTTGAAGGATGCGGAGGAGGTATGCATGTATATCAATTTTCATGTGACTTCATTGATCACTTATTTAAAAAGGAACTTGGAGATTTCATTTCTGTACATTGGAAGTTTGATGGTGTCTTTTCACTAACAAAATTTCATATAAATCTGCGTCTTCATTGTCCTAATATTATATTTTTAGAGATTGTGTAACATTTATTTATGTTCTCGTGATTTCATTTCTGTTCATTGGAAGTTTGATGGTATGTTTTAACAAATCTTCATATAAGTCTGTGTCTTCATTGTCCTAAAATTATATTTTTAAGGGATTGTGTAAGATTTATTTCTTCTTATGTTCCACATCATATTAATTCTCTTCTTCTTTGATTCTCCTCTCCAGATTCTTTGTTTATCAGCTTTGCTTCTGCAGTTAATGTTTTTTCCTGGCCCTGTGTCCATGACTATGGTTTTTCTGTTCTTTTACTTGTTTGATTTGGATATTGTTACAGCACGAAGTGACAATTTGTATTTGCTTTTTATTTTGTTATCATCAATTATCTATTGTATTATCCATTTAGTGCACATCTTTATTATAGACAATATAATTTCATCCACTATTTGCATGTTATGGTTTGAGCTCTATGTTTTATCTTATAGACCTCTATGCTTCTTCTTTTTCCGTTAGTAATCGTGTTTCAGTAGTACAGGTTACTAAAGGTATTCCAAATGCAAAAGCAATTCAGCTTGACATTACGAATCACGAGTCTCTTTCTAGCTGGATCGCACAGGTATTGTCTTTCGATTGCGTATGGTGGTGAAATATTCTTCTTTTTGAAAAAAATTGCCTTTGAGATAATAAGTGGTAGTAGAGAGGATATATATGTTTTGTGAAGCCTTCCCTAATTCTAAACGTGGTGTTAGGTCTCTTTGAATTTATGTATGTTGTAAATAAGTGGCTCTGTCTCATGCTGTCATTTTTGTCATCGAGCAGGTTGATGTTGTCATCAGTTTACTGCCTCCTAGCTGTCATGGTGTTATAGCAAAGGCATGCATTGAGGTATTTTTTTCCCATCTTTTCCTTTCTTTCTTATGGGTATCATCTCCTTGTAATTACAGATTCCTATCGTCTTTGCATAATAAAAGAGGGCCCCGATGAATGGTAAAGCTAGAAGAGTTGACTACCTCTTGAACAGTTTGATTTCTAGATAGATAAAATGCAAATCAGTTCTTGAATTTTCGTTAGAAATCTACGGGTGCAAAAGTCCCTTTGACAATGCCTGAGGATGGTGAGCAACAATGTAATAGACCTTTCAGGGTTGAACCACATAAAAAGAACTCCCTAGATTATGGTACTGAATCAAATGAATCTTGAATAATTTTATGAGTCATAATTCAATCAAATGGACCGTACCATGGGCGAAAATATCAATTCTGAGGAAAAATCTCAACATTTATAAGCTAAAATATGTATCAAACTCTCATGAACTCCTGATTTACTCCTACTAAATGCAACTTGAAATCTCCTGATGCAGCTGAAGAAACATCTTGTCACGGCTAGCTACGTTGATGATTCGATGTTAAAGCTAGACCAAGATGCAAAATCTGCTGGAATTACTATTCTTGGTGAAATGGGCTTGGACCCAGGAATAGGTAACCTTCACCTGAGAAAATTAGATGTTCTACAGTTACTTTTTTTTTTTGTGTGTGTCTGATAAAGTTGTCCTCAGTTAAATGTTCTCCTGCATATAAGTAGCTTGAATAAAACCGTCAATGAATTTGTTGGAAACTTCTTCATGGTATGATATTTCCTCTGAATGTGATTGTGCATAACCTATGGTAATGGATACAGATAATACTGCCTTTCCAAGTTCGAGAAAATAAAATTAGTCCCTTATATTGAGGTAGGTGCAAACTAGTGCCGTACAATACTCCTTAATAGCTATGATCCCTTAAATTTGCCAATAATGAGCACATCTTTTGGTCTTCATCAAATATTTGACTTGTCTCTTGTTGTTAGATTTTACGGAAACTAAACAAAGAAAGATTAACCAAGAAATACAGGAAAGTCCCATCAAACTCCAGAAACTACAACACCAAAAATTCTCATATACAAGGTGTATGCTAAAATTTGGAAAGTCTTACACAAAAATATCCAATAATCTATACCCAGGGGCAGATTGTACACTGTACAGTGTTGACGAGAAAAATATACATAAAATTGCAATTATTAAGAAGGATGCAAATCCTAATTAGGTACTAGTACTACTCCCCTTTCCCTCTCTAGTAACACTTTCCATTTCGGAATTGTAGCTAGTTATTTGAGGCAACAATAACTAAGATAAGCACCAATTACCAGACTGAAAAATTCCAAATTCATTTTAAATAATTAAACTGGAACAAAAGTGTGGTTTTGTTCTTTTTTCACATCTGAAAGAAGTCAAATTACAACTCTAACCTAATATTCTGAATTAATTGTCTCACTTTCACTGCATTTAAAACTATGTCAATTGAATTAAATTTGGTAGAAGTGGTAAAAGTAAATGTAACTGGAGATATAAAATATATTAACAAGTCTTGGGATTATCAAAGTTAGGAAGGGAATGCTCAGATGTATCATAGAAAATTGTTGAATTACAAGTGCCTGATGAGGAATAAAATTGCTGCTGTAAATTTGTGTTATTAGTCTAAATCTTTCTTGGGAAGACAAGTATGATTTTACCAATCATAAGCTAACTAGAGGCACATATTTTATTGTAGATCATATGATGGCGATGAAAATGATCGACCAAGCCCATGCAGCAAAGGGAAAGATCAGGTCTTTCGTTTCTTACTCTGGTGGTCTTCCCTCTCCAGCTGCTGCTAACAACCCATTAGCTTATAAGTTCAGGTATGCCTACTATTTCAATTGAATGTTGATTCAATAAGGTTGCCTTTTCAATATGGAGAAGCTCAATTGTGTTAGCTTCTTGATATGACATATTTGCAAAAAACTGTCGGGTATTTCTTCTGCTTTCTTCATTGGCACTTCTTGCGAATGAAAAGTACACGCCTCTCAAAATTTCCACAACATTTCCATTTTCCTTGGTGATTTAAACGTCTCAACTAGCTTTTGAACTATAGAGTAACTTCTATGGTTCCCAACGTAAGACCGCGTACACATAAGGCTGATAATTATTTATGTTCACTCACTTGATCTATTATCCTCTTTAACCTACTGAACGTAATATGTTCACACGGATGTTTACTGCATTCCATCTTGTGGTAGTTAGTTTTCTTATCTTACTTCTTGGTTATAGTGAAGTAGACATAATCTCTCTGTTATCATTTACTTGTTAGTATTCTCCCTAGTTTGTTTTATTTCACATCTCAATCATTCTACTCATTATTATTATTATTGTTATGTTGAAACAATATCTAGTTGGAGTCCAGCAGGAGCTATACGAGCTGGGTGGAATCCAGCAGCCTACAGATATCAAGGGGAAATTATCCATGTCAAAGGTGAGTTGTTTAGCATAAGAACTGTTTTGATTTTTATCCCATGAAGAAGTATATTGTACTTAAAAGTCTAAAACAACTTCAGAATCTACTTGTACTTGCCTTTGTAATATGCAGATGTTAGGTTCATATGTATCCTTAGACAATCTTAAATAGTTAACGCCCTCATTATATTTTTTTGGTCTCTCTCAGCCAAAATTAATAGCTATACATCTCCCATGATAATCCACACTAGCTTTCCAAAATTCCAACTGCCATCTCCCTAAGTTATCTCCACCATTCATGGGCCACTGGGATAGGTGGTGGTTGTCATTTATGTGCTTTTACTTTACTAAAAATATATTAAATGCAGGTCAGAAGCTTTATGATTCAGCTGCAAAGCTTCGTCTTCCTGATTTTCCAGCCTTTGCATTAGAGTGTCTCCCAAATCGCAACTCCTTAGTGTATGGAGACTTGTATGGTATAGCAGAAGAAGCATCGACCGTCTTCCGAGGAACACTACGCTATGAAGGCAAGTTACATTTACTGGGCTTCATACGAAGCTCTTGGTTAAAGAGACTTGAGTTCTGGCCAATGGCTCACATGAAATTGGGAATAATAGCACTAGAAAAAGAGATTTTAGATTTTACTAACATCCATATAATGCATTAGAAGGGGAAAAAACAGAAAGTTCAAAAGAAGTTGAAACACCATTATTCTCAAATTGTTAATCCGCTTTATGGTTTTGGCTAGTCAAGTATTCTTGTGAACTGTGTGACTGCCTTATCTAAAAGCTATTATATGTTTATTTAGTTATGTAACACGCCACTCATATGGGAGCACCTACTTCTTTTTCTTAGTCAAGCATGTGGAATATATTTTGTAAATAACAACCTTGTGGGATGGTTTTATTTATTTATTTTCAGTCCTTAAAAAGATTGAACTTTGAATACAACTTAAGTGTGTAATTCTTTAGGATTCTGGGAGTAATAGACTTGATTGCTTTCTTGTCATCAGATATTTGGTGGACATCTAATTGATTGATATTTTCCGCAGGTTTTAGTCAAATAATGGGGACACTTGTCAAGATTGGATTCTTCAGTACAGAATCTACTCGGATTCTTAAAGATGGGATCAGATCTACACACACAGCGTTTTTGCTTGGACTTCTTGGAATCGATGGAAATATTTTGCCTGAATCAGTAATTGATGAAAAATACATCACAGATAGGATATTAGCTCTTGGGCTTTGCAAAGACAACGACGCTGCAATCAATACAGCAAAAACAATAATGTAAGTGAAAACGACTATTTAAGGTCAATCAGTTCTACTTGAGCATTGAACGAGTATGTTCTTCGAAGTGAATATATTGGTATAAAATGTGAAGTATTGTTTCTTGTTCATTAGAAACATGTTTTGGTTGAATGATAAGAAGTTTAATTAATATCCAAATAGATTTTTGGGATTTCAAGAGCCTACGAAAATACCATCATCCTGCAAATCTCCATTTGAAGTAACATGTTTGCGCATGGAAGAGAAATTAGCATACTCCAAAACAGAGCAGGTAGTTCTCATAATCACTTTTTATGTCAACTTATTATATGCCGGATTACCACTAATATAACTTGTGTCAGGACATGGTGCTTTTACACCATGAAGTGGTAGTAGATTACCCAGACGACCATGCTGAAACTCATAGATCAACACTCTTGGCAATGGGGAGGACGGAGAACGGGAAAACCACCATGGCCATGGCTCTTACAGTAGGGATTCCAGCAGCCACTGGAGCTCTGGTATTCTTTTATTTAATATTTGCATAATGATTACAAGTATCTCTGTGTTATGGATGAATCCATAGTTTACTCGCTTTTGCCAATTGCAGCTATTACTTGCAAACAAGATTAAAGCAAATGGTGTATTAAGGCCTATTGATCCAGAAGTCTATGAGCCAGGTAGTTCAGCACCCTTGGTTTCTATTTTTTGTCTAGGGAGAAAAAATGTGTGCCAATAATGCATTGCTTGCTTGCATAGAAATGGATAATTCACATTCACGCATCACTAGGAGGAGCCTTGGCGTAACTAGTAAAGTTGTTGCCATTTGACCATGAGGTTATTGGTTCGAGCTATGGAAACAGCCTCTTGCAGAAATGCAAGGTAAGGCTTCATACAATAACCCTCGTGGTCCGACCCTTCCCTGGATCCCGCGCATAGCGGGAGCTTAGTGCACCGAGCTACCTTTTTTCAAGCAAACAAATGAACTCTACGTGTGCTTAAGTTTAAATATTGTGCCTATTTTTTTTTTTATCATTTATCAGCTCTGGTTGTAATTGTAAAAACTGTTGAGTGACATAATATTTTATTTTCTGTAAATTTACAGCACTGGATATTTTGGAAGCTTATGGTTTCAAGTTGCTGGAGAATATTGAATAATCAATAATGACATTTAATTTGTACAAGTTGGTTCTGGTATTTACCAATTTGATATCAAAAGCTCTTTTTTCTAAAGGGCTTCATATTAGTGTAAAAGAGTTCTGATTAAACAAAATAAAGTTGTATATTATATAAGAACTAGGTAAAGTGTCCGTGCTTCCCACAAGGTGAATTTCTTTAATTAGGCTTCTCATGATCATAGGCTAATATTCTCGTTTTCGAGTGAATACATTGATTTGTCAATAATATATTATTCCTTTCTCTCTATTTATCTTTTCCTATAGATGTTTAAACATTTAATTCATCATTTGTGAGTTATTCCCTTTTATGCAAGGTCTATACATAATCTAAGTGTTATGCATCTTATTGTTTTTGTTATTTCGTTGACAAAGTTAATTGAAATACAAAAACATATATCCTTTAGTTTGACAAAAAATCAATAAATTGAATGGGATATTTTCGAAAAGAGCATGAAAATGAAAAGCCAAAGGAGAATTATATTTGAATTTCACTTCTATTTCTTAAGAAACTACATGAAAGTTGTTATATTATGACTCGAAATAAATAGAATTAATGGTAAAAAATACATGTGAATTAATGTTCTTTTTTCTATTTGAAATAGCACCATTTATATATTAAATCAACTCCAAGTTGTTCCATTTTACTATATGGTTAGTGTACACATTTACAATAGATATGTAAGGAAGGAGAGAACAATTAAAGAAAATAGCAAATTTGTATTATCTTCTTAAAGTAAAAGAGGACAAAGGTCGAATAATGAATTTTAAAATTATGTCTTCTTAGATGGATGCACAATATGAGTCTTTTATTACTCCCTAGCAAATCTTATAATGAGATACCATAAGAAAATATTGCATTTATGTGTGGAAAAGAGTAAGCAAATAAAACTCACAGAGTACTAAATGAGTCATGTATTGTTATTTAGACAAATAAAAAGCACTAAGTGGGCATACTTTCGAGGCAACAACCAACTTTAAAGTAAACAAAAGTCAAGAAAATTGATCAAACTATCTTTTTGTTATACCTTGTGACAATTAAAACTAAATTAAGCTTATATGTATGACTTCCTAGAGAAGTGGTATACAACCGCAACAACAATAACATGCCTAGTGTAATCACACAAGTTGGGTCGGGTGAGGGTGGTGTGTACGCAATCTTACCCCTACATTGTGAAAGTAGAAAGGTTGTTTCCGATAGACCCTCTAAAGGGTCCTGCATAATCTAATCTAGCACAAAGTATGAGTTGGACCGACCATCCTTGAACAGTTGCACAAACTTAAAGTAAGTGAATAATAATTTGGGATGGAAGTAGTAAAGACGTTGAAAGGGTAAAGCCCAGATCCAAATTAAAAGACATATACTAATTGAAGAACTACTATATATGTTTAATGGCATATTTGTTGGTTTTTCTTGCTGGACGGAGTGTGAAGGAGGAATAATCAAGGTATCAACATCTAGAATCCTTTAAATATCATTTTTCAAAGTGAGTTTGTTGAATTGTGTGACCATCTCATCTAACATCTTAAGCTTTTAGAGAGAGCACACTTTTATTATTTAATGATATTCTCAACACGCCCCCTCATGTGCGGGCCTGATTCTTTTTCATGGGCCAAACACGTGGAGATTTTTTTTAATTTTGGGTGGCGGCGAGATTCGATCTCAGGACCTCCGTTTGCTCTGACACCATGTTAAAAGATATGACACATGGGCCTAACTCAACCCCAAAAGTTAGCTCATAAGGGGAGGTTTGTCCAAGTCCATATAAGGAGACTAATTTCCTATTTCTCTACCAATGTGGGACTTCTTAGCATTGTAAAGATATGGCACTTGGGCTTAACTCAACCCCAAAAGATAGCTCATGAGGGGAGGTTTGTCCAAGTCCATATAAGGAGACCGATTTCCTATATCTCTATGGATGTGGGACTTCTTAACATTGTAAAGATATGATGCCTGGGCCTAAATCTACCCTAAAATCTAGCTCATGAGGGGAGGTTTGTCCAAGTTCATATAAGAAGACCAATTTCATATCCCTCTACCAATGTGGGACTTCTTAACACTCCCTTGCAAGCCCAGACCCCAATTGGAGCGTGAACACTTCTAAATAAGGGCCCAACATCGATAAACAATAACTTAGGATAGACCTGGCTCTAATATCATGTTGAAGTATGTGACCATCACATCTAACAACTTAAGCTTTTAGAGAGAGCACACCTTTATTATTTAATGATATTTTCAATAGAGCTCGATAGTTATCCATTCTAGTGGGTCCGTCAGGAAGAGGTAGCCATCATCATAAGCGTTAACTTGTTGAAGTTGTTCATCATCTTCTCCTTTCTATTGTAATTTGGAGCCAAAGCCAACATTAGAAACAATGAATTCTTTTACTCTATTAATTCCTTCTGTGTTTTGGGTGCATTGGACATTGGGATCGAAGGCCTTAAGATTTTAGCATGAAACTGTTTTTCAAGAGGCAAGGTTTTGGCTTAATATGATTTTGAAGAGGTTAAGATGTTGATTCGATCGCAGGAAATTTCCAATCTCTGTTTATTTCTAAAACGTTATGTCATAAAAATAGACAAAGCCCCAAAAAATAGAAGAAAAAAGAGACAAAGAGACTCCTCATCAATAAGGCATGCCACATCACCAGGCCTAAGGTCATCTAGTGTGTTTGTGTGTGTATATATACACACTAACACGGAGAGGAAAGCACCTTTCAGTGGCATAACAACTATAGGAGCCCCTAATAACTACAACTTCACATTAGAGGGAGAAAAGTAAGAGCTGCTACAATTAGAAATTTCAAAATAGATAAAAATAAAAATAAAATACATGTGTCTTTGTTGTATGTGTTATATTTTCTCAAAATTAGATAAAAATAAAAATACTATTTTTATTTAGCGATTAGATTACAATTGGGTTTCACGAATCTCTAACAAGGTCAAACACACCACGTATTTTCATATCTGAAAGAAGAAAATATTGAAATTTGATAAAATATTGTTTAAGGTGAGGCGTCATGATTAATAAATAATTAATGCTCACTGATATGTGGACAGAAGAAATTATTGAAATAGCTAATCGCTAAATAGGCACACAGTGGAAAACAGTAAAAAGTATGAATATCTTTTCAGATCTCTTCAAGATATTCTTAAGGCATATGTAGGATAAACCTTCCCGAGATTTCTCCATAAGTACTCTTCGAAACTATTGGTTTTGTTCGATTGTTCAATGATAAGTCTTTCTACATTTAGTAATGTTGGCTTCAACAGTAGTTGCCAGGGAAAGATCGTAGGGAGAATAAATGGGCAGAGGCGTCGAATAAAAGGGAAGATGTAGCGTGATAAATGTGATTTAAAGAAGGTAAAAAACGACAATTTATTTAAGAAGAAACGCACTTTAAAGCAGATATCAAAATACTCACTTGAAACTTTCTGAATAATGCTTCTACCAAAGCAGCGAAGACATTATGAAGAGTGACATTTTAATGAAATTCACACAAATAATATTTAAATATATAAAAAAAAAATGGTGTATTTATCGATACTTTTAAACTCACTTGAAAGAAATACTAAACATAGATAAAATTAAACATTAAGGAACATCTTAAGTAGAAATAGACGTGAAGAACCTTGACATCTTAGCCAAGATATTAGTAATAAATGACAATAGGAAACAATCTTTCGGTGCCAAAAAAGTATGATAAACAGTTTCAGTGATCATGAATCAACTATAAAAATAGGGATGATAAAATGAACATAAAATACTAAAAAGACTATACCATTGTTACGCTAATTTCAATCGAAACAGAGCAGTCATTAATACCAAAAGAACATTCAAAAACATGTAAATAATTCATTATTCACATACATAATATGCTTCCAATGTGAATCACATACAACATTTACTTTCATGCGAGTAAAAGAAAACATAAATTGCTATCAGAAGGAAACAGTGTTTATCCTGTGAATATTATGAATCATAGGATGCTCGTTTGCTCAACTTGTGTACCTATCCAACTCTAAATAAATGAGAAGAAATAGATACACTACACATTTTTCTGCATAACATTTTCTTCAAATAAGTCAAAATGATTATCTTAATAAATTCGATAAATTACAGCAGTAAACTAAACCATCAAAACCCAAGACAGTTGGGAGAAAAGGAAAAAGAAGAATACATGCTAAAGGTCCAATGCAACAAAACATCACTAGAAAGATCTTCTAACACCCGTGAAATTTCATTGATGTTGCCTATAGTGTATAGTTTGACCAGTGCTCTTATGGCAACCCTGTTTCATCACTTTATTATTGATTTCTCCATGGAGACTTGTTTCCACTTTTGAGGCAACTATAACCCTTAACAATGCAGTTTTCTGAACATACAGAAATGTGGAAAAGAGGTAGGTAGAAGAAACAACTTGTGTTCTTTATTTTCACACCAAACAAATGGGAAAATAGGAGAAAAGCCCAAATTTTAAGAAAAATGAAAAATACAAATGTTGGCTATAGAGAGTGTGACATAACCACTAAATGAAGAAAATAAACTTCGGAAGGACAATATATCTATGATAAAGAACATCCTAGAGGTGAGTGGGATGGTTTTGAATTTAACTAACCTTGCACCAGCTCGCATGATTTGTGGATAACATAGGGCAACCTTAAATTTCATGTAGTTATTGTTCAATGTGGTGCTTGTAACTTGGCACCTCTACTTTGTAATTTCTATTAGTATGAAGAGTCCTAATGTATCATGAAGCACCACAAGGAGGTCCAAAATTTGATTACAATAGAAATTATTATTGTAATTTTTATAATAACAACAATATACCTCAGAGGTAAAGAAATTATCTCTTATGGATCATCAACTCAAAAATGGTGTATTCTTTATTAGAAAATATTTTATTGTTCACCGTTAAGACTTAACACATTGATTGTGGCTATGATGATCTCTGTTTTTCATATCAAACGTGTAAGGATTCAATCAAAAATAGGAGGAAGAGAAATAACATGGTCATAATCAAACATACATTCTAACTTTTGCTATAAAAGTAGAATGACATCCTAAGAAATTAATCAAAAGAGTAATAGTTGAGTAAAGATCTCAATTATGCTTAGGCAAATGTGTTAGAATATCATCACGGGATCACAAGTATGTCCAAATGATCACAATTTGTCGAACAAATAATTGTTTTAGTTAAAAAGTAATATAGTCTAAACTTAAAATGACTAAATTATAATAAATATTTTATAGACATTATTGTCTGAATATGTAAATGTTCATTGTACTATTGAATGATCAGAATTATTCAAGGTTGTTTGTTGCATTTTTATCCATAGTTATATATTTGAATTAGGGTGTCGAATTGTTATGAAAGTATTTATTGAACAAAGATATTCAGTTATTCAACTTAAATGGTCTAAAATAATTGTCCACCTAAATCTCGATCACATTATTGGAGGACAAAATTTTATTTGAAAGAGAAAGCCAAAGAAAAGAAGCTTTAAGGTAGTACCTTTTGAGTGGATTTTGAAGCCATTTCCAGAAGTCGTTGACAATGTGCCTTTAGAGGGCATTTTATCGAACACTTAATGGGTGCCAAAATAAGCATGGCCTGGGCAGATTTGAAAGAGAAAGCCAGTAAAAAGAAGCCTTGATGATGATGGTGATGGTGATGGTGATGGTGATGGTGATGGTGATGGTGATGATGGTGATGGTGGTGATGGTGATTGTGATGGTGATGGTGATGGTGGTGGTGGTGATGATGATGATGATGATGATGATGATGATAATGATAATAATAATAATAATTGTCATGACCAAGACCATCAAGATTGGCACCCACACTAATCCTTCGGTGGGAGAACCATTACTACACCCCAACTAAGCAATTTACGAAAAACTATGCATTTAAAAATACGGAAGCAAGTTTAAATGACTTAAGAAATACGGAGTTCCCATAAACTCCATAAGTTCTACAAGCACTAACAACTATTGCGGAAGTTAACCCCTAGAACTGAAAGTCATTGTACCAAAACTCTAAATTCAACAAGTCTAAGAGAAAAGGGTACAAACCCAAAACTAAACATAAGTAATGTCTAAAAACATAAATAGTCTAAGTCCGAAAAGAGTGGGCTAAACTAAGGATGGATCCATGGCAGCCTGAAAGAACTTGCTCACCCTTGAATCCGATCTCGATCAGTGATTTCCTAGCTGAGGTCTATCAGTAACCGCCTGAATATGCTCTGTACTCAAAAAAGAACAAGCAAGTGCAGTATCAGTACACAAACCACAGTGTACTGGTAGGATCGCGCGACTATTCCAGTAAGCGAAACATAGGCAAACAATTACAACCCAGTAAACACACATATACAGAATACACAGATCAGATATCATTTCAAGAACACCATACAATTCCCAATATCAATGACAATAGACATGAATGTAATAATCACAATGGTCCTCTCATGGAACCCACACCCAAACTGTTAATGTGTCGGAATGTGACACCCGATCTAATGTATGTGTCGGAACGTGACACCCGATCTAATATATGTGTCAGAACGTGACACCTGGTCCAATAGATGTGTCAGAATGTTGCACCCGATATAATATATGTGTCGGAACATGACACCCGATCCAATGTATGTGTCGAAACGTGACAGCTGATCCAATCAACACAACCACAATCACAATCACACCCAGAATGAACAATACTCATAGTCCTACAATCAAGTAATAGGTTCATAGTATGTAATTGTTCATATATATATATACTAGTTTCTGGACACGTGTTTTGCACGTGTGTTCCATACAAGCAGTTCATACAAAATAAATCATATAAAAAATACATTGTAATGAATAATAGGATAAAGTGAAAAAGTACAAGCTAAAATATATTCAAATGACTTCTTCGTTGAACGATATTAGATAATTAAATATTATTTGAAAATACAAAATTAAACAACTAAATTTATCTAGATAGGTAAAATGTATAATGAATTATATTTTGAGCAACATTTAATGTATTGATGTATTACATGATACTCTTTCATAAGTAATGTTCTTGATGTGTATTCCATTTGTTGTTTTGATTACAGATTTCAACAGTTAGAGTAGTTTCATTCATCCACTTTAATTATATAATTAGGAAAACATAATATACATATATCACCAAAATATTATATATGAATACCTATTCTATTTCATTTATCCACTCCTTTTTTACCAACTTCAGCAAATTTAAGGTATCAAAAATCAAAGTTTCAAACAACTTCAAGCTAAGCAAAGACTCAAAGCTAATGGTAACACTTATACATCAGTTTGATTTTAACTCATAAACATGAATATAAGAAACATTGATAATTTATATAACTTAAAACTCATAAAATATTATATAAACAAGAATAATATATTTTTACGAACATGTTCACAGAAAATAACAAAGCTGAAAAATAAACTTACTCTTTAAAATCTTTCCTCTACTGCTTCCCTAATTGAGAGAGTTGTACATATTCTTGATTTATGAATTCATTTATATAAGTTGATCATTGAGCATAATTTAATGGAATAGATAAGATCATTCAGTATCAATTAAGTTATATATATATATATATATATAAATCATTTGCATTAGATTTGATTTACATTCCTTATTTTAATACATGCATGCATACAACGAAGCAATTAACCGACATATATCACACAAACAGGAAATCAAACCATCACCTACCTCGAAACCAAACTTGAACCCTCCTAAAACTCTTGAGCCTTACCTTTCCAGATTCTTGCCACTTGTTCTTGGTCTAAAAAAATCAATTAACGGAAGGATCAATAAACAAGACCTAATTTACCTGGATATTAATCAATCTATCTATCCATGGCCAAACCTAAGATCCTAATGTTCAATTAGGGCTTTTCCCCACCATTAATTGTTGGTCAAAACCCTCCCCCAAATATAATTACCCAAGAATCTAAGTTCTAAGGATTGAAAAACGGATTAGGGGAGTAATAATCTTACCTTTAGCGCTAGAAGTGGTGGAAAACTGTCAAGAACTTGCCATGCGTCGTCTCTTAGCTCTCAAGAACGAAGTTTGCAGAAAAATAATAAAATTGGGGTTTTTCCCCGACCTAAGTTGTGATTACCCCGCCATAGCAGGACTCAACCCACCACATCGGCCCCACCCTAGCAGGATTAATCCCTTTCTAGTGGCTTTCACGGAGACAGAAAGTCGGAATTTGAGTTCAAAACTCTCATTTCACAACACACCTTCAACCCTTGACGTTCAAAAACTACCCGTTCACGCTAAGATCATTTTCGGGAGTTCTACTTGGCTGAATTCAATTTCGTAAAGCCGTACGGGCTCCTTAACGTCTTGGCTATCTACTCATGTGATCAAATTCATAACTAAATCCTCCATTCATTACCATATTTCACCAGATCTCATTTGACTCATATTTTGTACAAGTCTGGACTAGGCTAGAAATTTCCAAGTCACTACTCAAAAGTTTTCAGGCTCAAATTCTTTCCCCATTAGCTTTTATATAACGACGGTAGATACCAGTTTACCTATCACTCATCCCCGAGTGATAAACTATGAAAAATTGGATAAGGTAAGAGTAAAGTAGTACCTGAATCGTCAACAACTGGGATACTTGTCTCGCATGTCTTTCTCGGTTTCCCAAGTAGCTTCCTCAATCGGACGATGCTTCGATTGAACTTTCACGGACTTAATCTCCTTGGTCCTCAGTTTTCGGACATCACAATCAAGAATTGCAATCGGTTCCTCCTCATATTGAAGGTTCTTACCTAACAAAATCGAGTCTCATTTTATGATGTAATCCCCGTCCCCACGATACTTCTTCAACATGGACACATGAAACATTGGATACACTCCAGATAAGCTAAGAGGTAAGGCCAACCTATAAGCCACTGGCCCTACACAGTCAAGGATCTCAAATGGTCCAATGTATCGAGGACTAAGCTTGCCCTTCTTGCCAAATCTCATCACCCCTTTTATGGGTGACACTTTAAGAAGAGCTTGCTCACCAGTTTGAAACACCATGTCTCTTAACTTACGGTCTGCATACTTTTTATGTCGACTTTGGGCTACTAGAAGCTTATCTTGGATGCTTCTCACCTTATCTTGAGCATCCTTCACCAAATCAACCTCCAAAGGTTTCACATCTCTAACCTCAAACCACCCTATAAGTGATCTACATCACCTCTCATAAAGTGCCTCAAACGGTGCCATGTCTATGCTGGAGTGGTAACTGTTATTAGAGGAGAACTCACACAAAGTAGGAACTTATCCAATGCCCTCCAAAGTCAATGATGCATGCCCTCAACATGTCCTCTCACACTTGGATAGTCCTCTCTGACTGCCCGTCCGTCTGTGGATGGAAAACTATGCTAAAAGTAAGTTGAGTGCCCAACTCCTCATGTAATTTTCCCCAAAACTTGGATGTGAACTACGTACCACGGTCCGAGATGATAGAAAGAGGCACCCCATGCAACCTCTCTATATCCTTCACATATACCATAACCAAATGTTGCGCATTATAATCTATTTTGACTGGAATGAATTGGGCGGATTTAGTCAGTCTATCAACCACCACCAAAATGGTAGACTAATAATAATAATAATAATAATAATCATAACAATAACAATAACAACAACAACAACAATAATAATAATAATAATAATAACAACAACAACAATAATAACAATAATAATAATAATAACAATAACAATAATAATAATAACATTAATAATAATAACAATAACAATAATAATAATAACATTAATAATAATAACAATAACAATAATAATAATACTAATAATAATACTACTACTACTACTACTACTACTACTACTACTACTACTACTACTACTACTACTACTACTACTACTACT
>JAJOOH010014709.1:0-18559 GCA_029582605.1 Solanum gracilifrons | reverse complement strand
GCTGCAACTTCTGAACTCACTTGGGTTGAGTTCCTTCTCCGTGAGATTGGCTGTTTCACCTCCTCTACTCCTATTCTTTGGTGTGATAATCTCAGTGCTACATACTTGACAGCCAATCCCATTTTTCATTCTCGTACAAAACACATGGAGATTGATTTTCATTTTGTTCGAGACAAGGTTCGCTCTAAAACTCTTGCGGTTCGTTATGTCAACACACATGATCAAATAGCTGATCTGTTGACTAAGCCATTGTCGAAGTTACGATTTCATGAATTGAAGTTCAAGTTGACAGTGGTTCAGAACCCTGCTCAACTTGAGGGGGAATGATGACGATACCATAGACGAGTTCGACTATGTCTTGGTTTCTTCTGGTATCCTAGTTTGTTTAGACTTTGTTGTTTCTGTACCGTAATCAACTAGGACTCTTGGTTAGTTTCTGTGTATAAATATCTCCTCGTGTAAGTTGAACATTAATAAGAAAGAGTTCCTTACAAAATGACTATGTGGCAAATGTCCTCCTCACTCACCCAATCCCCAACCCCTACACATAGGACATCCCCCCTCCCCCCTTCCGAACTCCCACTCTCCATCTCATCCCCTTTTTGTAGTGTTTTCTATATGACATATAAATAATTTTGAAATAATATATTCTTACTTACTTATCAATACTAAAAATAAAAAGTCATCCGCTTATTTTAAAAAAAAATATTTCCTAAAAATTTATTTTTTGTGAAAATATTTTCTTTCCTACCAAACACACCTAAATGATTTTCAACAAAAAATAAAATAAAAATGAAGATTAATACAAGAATATTTTTATATATTTATTTAAATGATTGAGATATAAAAAGAAATGACGCGGTAAGATTCATGATCGGACATATCTTGGTAAAATACTCGTTGAATTTGTCAGGGTTACAAGAAAAGAGGAAAACAAAAAGCTGCCCAAAAATTAAGAAATTGTGTGCCTGCAATTTCACGAGGTGAATTTTGTATCTCTAAGATTCTTCTTTTCTTTTCTTTTCTTTTTCTTGTTGGTGAAGACAAACTAATTCATCTCTTGACAAAGGGTAAAGTACCGTTTCAATTTTTGTTATATTATACCTAACAAGAAACGTCTGATTTTCATACCTTTGTTTCTTTTGTTTTATGGGGATGATATGTTGTTTTCTAATATGATCTTGATTAATTTTTCGGTTGAGTTAGGTCCAAGTTTTGTTATCACAAAAATATTATAGTTAAACCCATCTCTATTGTTATATTTTTCAATATTGGGCCTTTATATTATTTTATTCACTTTATCCACGCTCCTGATGTCCAATCTTGTGGTGTTAGGTCATTAATTGTTGGAAAGACCAAGTGTAAATGTGTTTTTGTCTCCTTATATGGTCTTAGTCCATTTCATGATTTAGTTTTTTAGTTTTTTTTGTTAATGAAGTTTTTTATGATTTTGTTTTTGGGGTGAGTTAAGTCTAATGTTGATTATCTTAATATGGTATTAAAGTCACCGTCTCCATAATTGTGTTTTCCGATATTAGGATTTTGTTCATGTTCTAGATGCTCAATCTTGTCGTGCTAGGTCGTGAATTGATGTCCCATATTGGTTGAGGGAAAATGTGTTTATTGTCTCCTTTATGGTTTTAGTCAATTTTCATGATTTAGTTGTTGAGGTTGAGTCAGACCTATGGTCCATACGGTATCAGAGTCACCATCTCTATTGTTGTGTTTTTCGATGTTGGATTTTCATGTTATATTATCGACGCTTTAGATACCTAGTCTTAGCGTGCTAGGTGTTAATTGGTGTCTCCAGATTTGTTGAGGAAATGTGTTTTTGTTTCCTTATAGTTTTCGACTATCCTTTCCTCCTGAGCTACCTTTGTGGCTGAAGTAAACTCAAGGTCTATTTTCACCCAAGCTAGATACGTCTTCAAAAATTCCAGTTCCGAGTGTGTGGGGATTGCTATATATAGTCTTTTCCAATGCCCCATGTAATGTTTAAGTTGTAGTCTTGCTTTTACTGTGTTCTTGATGACTTCGAGTTATTATAATTAACTTACATCCTTGTGGCTTTATTTATGGCCAGATCAAGAGGATTAGACCTTCTCATGTCACACAGAAACCTTAGGTAATGAAGGACAGGTCATTGGAACTCAAAGGGTGGCATAAGCAAGTGAGCAGATTTCTAATTTCTTTATCTTTTTTTCTAGTGTTCGGAACTTCCAAATAACTTCAAAGGGCGGAGTGTTATTTATGGGTTCACATGAATTCAGTAATTTTTATCCATGATATATGTATTAAGTATTGGCAAAATACTATGGTATTTCTAAAGTTCTTGGACAAATAACAACTATGCAAAGATGACAAGTTTCAACTATTAATTGGCTTGTTTTGGAGATCACCGACCCATGTCAACCTCTCAACATTTCGCCACCTTTTCAAATACCTATAAATATAACTGAGTTCACTGTAAAATATTTATAGAGATTTACTAGATTCTAATAGTAAATGTTATTTATTTATGAGAAAAAATAAGTATAATGAAGTGATGGTTAGGCTCATTCTTCTTATGTTCAAGCGATAAAGACAATATGTTGTTATTGTATATATTAACTTAATGCCATCTTTATAGCCTATACACTTCAAATCTTGAATCAGCTTCTGATAAGTTCTTTTGCAGGTTGTTTGCAAGAAGTCCAAGAAACGTGGAAGGTACTTGTTATTATTATATTTCTTGTCTTGTACTTCCCCTCCTCAATCTGAAACATGATATTAAATTTACTAAAATCTGCTTGTATAATGTAGTTGTAGCTGTAAAAAGAAAATGGCAATGATGCACAATCTTTATGGTCAAATTGATTTGGCTACATCTGCCAAATACCGAGCAGAGGAGGTCCTATCAAGATTGAGCACAAAATATCCAAGCTTTATGAAGCCTATGATCAGATCAAATGTTAGTGGAGGTTTCTGGCTAGTAAGAACCAATCTATCACCCAAATTAAGCAATTTCATAAAGTTGACTAAAGTTCAATCCACGTACACCGACAGTGTTAAGAAATTTTACACTAATAGTGTAGTTTATCAGTTCATATTTGTTGTATATAAAAGTTATCCTTTTAGTGTTTTGTTAAACTCATTTGAATATGTTAGTGATTGATTTGCTTCATCTCTTCTTGGGCACAGTCTCTTCCAAGGTTATTCTGCCAGCTGCATATGCCACGGCATGATATAACCGTTACTTTGGTAGATGAAAGTCAGGAAGAGTACAAAACAAAATATCTTGCTGAGAGGAATGGACTCAGTGGTGGATGGCGGGGTTTCTCGCTTTCACATGACTTAGTGGAGGGAGATGTTTTAGTTTTTCAGTTATTCAGATTCTGCAAATTGAAGGTCAGAATTTGAAAATCGTCCTTCTGTCTTCTCTAGTAATCTGGTACATGTTGCTCTGCATTAGTTGGATGGTTTGTGAATGAAAAAGGAGTTCAGTGAATTGTGAGTTACCGAATTGGAGCTAAAACATGAATGTTACTGTAAATTGTTCTCCGATATGATTTAGAGACCAACTTTTGCACACGAACTCTGTGAACCAATTTTACAATACGAGGTCGTGTGAAAGAAAACTACAGATGACTTCCAATTACGAGTAGAATTAGTAAACTGAAAAATAAAGCAACCTGGGAGTTCCAAAATATAGCAATTTCTTTTTAGGATGTAAGTGTATATGAGTCAAATACTTCTATGTATTTTGTGTTGCTTGTTCATTGCTGTTGACATTGTACAGGTGTATATGGTCAGAGCCAATTATTTGGCTGAAGTTGACGCCGCACTTGTTCTTCTCCATTTAGATGCTCACCATAAACAAATTGATCCTGGTTAGTTTTGTAACCCAGAGAAGATATTTATAGTCCCCTGTATGAATCTGTCCTCTTTTTGCCATTGTTCTTACGTTGATGTGTCGAAGAGCAGTGCACCAAAGGCAGCATAATATAAGTATGAAACAAGTTGGGATCAAGCGTCAAAGACTTTCCTCACAAGAAGGGGATGATTATTCTACAGAAAACATGTTACACAAACATAGTCATTCTAGGAATATGTTCAAGAATCTTGATTTACCTTCAAAAGGTTCAAACTTACTCCCTCTGTTTACTTTTACTCGTCTCTATTCCAAAAATAGATTTTCACTTTTAGCCTATCAAGAAAAACAGTTATTCTTTTCCTATTTAACCCTCAGGCCTCAACATTAAATACTTATTCCCCAAATTATTTTCCAAGACCTAAGACTATACATCAAGCAATATGGACATTGTGATAAAATATTCATATTAATACTTGTTTCTTAAAGACCGTGCAAAGTTCAAAGTAGACAAGCAAAAGGGAGCGAGAGAGTACTACATTTTGCTTCAAATGACGTGAAAAGGGACAACTTTCCTCTTGCACTTAACTTCAGGAACTACTAACTAGACCTGTTTCAATAATTTAGAGGTGGATTGGGCCAAAACCTTTTGCACACCAATTTTTTGCACCAATGTAACAGATGTAAGATATATGTCTTGCATATAAACATTATCAACCCGTCATTGGTTAAATGACATATGCTCTTCAATTTGTGACTTCTAATGTTAAATAGTTTGCATTTAGTATAACATTGAGTGGGATTCATGTAAACCTTGTTGATTTGCTGCAGGACTGGACTATGAAACTCTTAATATTGTAGATGCTGTAAAAGCCAGCAAACTCAGTGACCCTACAAATGGTACTTTCTCATCCTGGAACACAAGGCCAACCGAACTTGAGCAGTTAGAGATCAGACCATTTTCGAGTGGGTACTCCATTGAACCAGCTTTAACCCTATCAGGGGCAGAAATGGTATTTAGGCCGTGAACGCGATTGCTCCTCATATCCTTGACTTTAACTATAGTGTTGAAGTTGTATACAATGGATTGTAAAATCTTTTTTTACACCAGTGTGATTTTAGTTATAGCATGTCATTGCTTTATTATCCGAATTACAATATTAGGCTTGATAGGAAGAGTTACGTGTTAATGTAAATCAACTTAACCTGATAGCGTAAAATTTTGTTGGTGCATAGAACATAAACTTCCCCAGGAGGAGTTTTCACTTTAAAAGTGTTTAGTCTAAGCAAAGTGGCCTGTTCTATTTGAAAAGGTTAATCGTTTATCTCCTTTGTTTTTATATTGAGGGGTAGCTGCCTAGCTGGTGCTAAATTGAACACTAATAAATTTAAGAAAAGAAAAAACTTTTAAGAAATTGACACAAGTAATCATCCATCAAAATAATTGGCAATAACGGTATGTTTTTTTGTTTAGTTATGCCTGACATACATTTTTTTATTCATAATAGTGTATATTTTTTTTTATATTTGACTTGCGAAATCCGCTAACGGTGGACAAAAAAAATTACACCATCAGCTCATTTTTAGAAATATTTATTTCTCTCAATTTAATTATTATATTTTCATATTTAAAGATTAATGATCTTTTTAGCTTCTCTTTTTCTTTTTTTTTTTAAAACACCTTCTACAAATTTAAGATTTTTTTTAATAACGTTCAAATATTTTTTATATTATCGACTTTGAGTATTACTTAAATAAATTGGTTTGAGTATTACTTAAATAAATTGGAATACATATGAAGGTTTATTGATCAAAGTTTGTTTTCAATTAATTTTTGTATTGTCAATAAAATGAACTAAGAAGAAAAAAGATAGTCTCAAGCAATGGAAGCATCTATCCAAAAACTTCTTCATGTTAGAAAGAAGACTTAATAAGTCATGAATAATTTTTTTATGAGATCAATTAGTCTAGATTTTAAAAAGAATAAAAAAGTAAAAAGTTACTATTGATGATTGCCTCAAATTGCTTCAATGGTGTTGATGGAGAATGGGGTAAAATTAATGAGGACAAGAAAGCATCAAAAAAATCTTCTTATCTTTGGCAACCAAAGAAGAATTATAAACAAACTCCTATAATTAATTTAGAGTTTAAGTTACCATATAATACTTTTTTATTATTATTTAAATATTAATAATAAGTAATATATTAAGAAAAATAAATATTTCTAAAAATCAGCTGATGGTGTAATTTTTTTTTGTCTACTCGATGGATATAAGTTAATCTTTTTTTTTTTAATCAATTGGCCAAATTTGAAACTTGGCTACAAACTTTTGTCACATACCAACAATAACTTTATGGGTGGCTTGATAATTGGTTTGAAATGAGTTATGTAGGTATTAAATTCTCCACAAGTAATGTCATGTTGGGTAAATGGTTAGAAGGTAGATTATTTATGTACAAAATTAATATGGTGTTTGGTTTACAATTTAAAAATTTGCATAATTAATATATGCATAAGTTATGAGGGATTCTACGTATTATTTTATGTAGGTATTAGATATGGTTAAATTTTTTGTAACTAATACATGCATAAAATAATATATAATATTCACTTATGATTAATCTTTGTATTACTAATACATGTTTAATTCTAACTAGCTACCAAACGACCCTTAAATTCTAAAAATTATTAAGAATATTCAAAACATACTTGTTAATCATGTATATGTAAAGATATATCATTCATTATCATTTAATTCAATACACTAGTTTTAACCAAACACAAATCAATAAAAAGAGAGGGAAAACGTACATATGAATTAGTTGTGATCATCATTAAATAGATAGGAGACTTTTTTCTAAGTACAAAACTTTGGGGCGAGTTTTGAATAGTCTCAACTCTCAACGTCATATTTTGGGTCAAAATGAAATCTGAAGTCGTTCTTGGGATTTTAAAATCTTTTGGAAAATAGATAGATTTATAAGTAGACATATGTTTTTAAGGGAAAAGGGTCAAATATTCCCCTAAACTATTCGAAAAGGTTTAGATATACCTCCCGTTTAAAGTTTGGCTCACTCATGCCCTCGCTGTCCAACTTTTGGTTTAAATATGCCCTTATGGCGTTAGTTGGCCTGCTGGAAATTTCCAACTCATTTTACATTTCTTTAAATAACAAATGGAATTGCCACGTGACATATTAAAAGGGAAAGTGGTCGTTTATGCCCCTAAACTATCCGACCCACTTTTAAAACACCTATCCGATCCATAAATCACTCCACTTTTTAAATAACCTATCTTACCCGTTTTCAACAATTTTGTTTTTTTTTTTTTTTTTTTTGGTAAATCCCGAAAATGAGTAATTGATTAATAAAAAATAGGAAAAATATGAAAAAAAATATAAAATTAACGTCAAAAATTTACAAATAAATATAGTAACCTTAAATTCGACAATTTCAATAATTTTTTTAAATTTTTATTTTTTCGGTAAATTCCGAAAATGAGTAATTGATTAATAAAAAAATATGAAAAGTATGAAAAAAATATAAAATTAACGCCAAAAATTCACAAATAAATATAGTAACCTTAAATTCAACAATTTTATCTAATTTTTATTTTTTTTCCGCAAATCTCGAAAATGAGTAATTTATTAATAAAAAAAGGAAAAATATGAAAAAAATATAAAATTTACGCCAAAAAAATGATAGGAATCATCGTAAATGACTAAAAAATGTCGTTTTCGATACATAAAATATCTTGTCGGAGCTACACCGATAAAAAGATTCTTAACGTAATTGTTTTCTACAATATAAAGGTAAACGTGATCGTAATATATTACACTTTTAATTACAACAACAATAATAACATGTTCAGTGTAATTCCTTAAGTAGTAAATTTTATATATTTTTCTTTTTTTTATTAATAAATTACTCATTTTTGAGATTTACCGAAAAAAATAAAAATTAAAAAAAATTGTTGAAATTGTTGAACTTAAGGTTACTATATTTATTTGTGAATTTTTGGCATTAATTTTATATTTTTTTCATATTTTTTATTAATCAATTACTCATTTTTGGGATTTACCGAAAAAAATTAAAAATTTTAAAAAAATATTGAAATTGTTGAATTTAAACTTACTATATTTATTTGTAATTTTTTTGCGTTAATTTTATATTTTTTTCATAGTTTTCCTATTTTTTATTAATCAATTACTCATTTTCGGGATTTATCGAAAACAATAAAAATTAAACAGAATTGTTAAAAATGGGTAAGATAGGTTATTTAAAAGTGTGGTGATTTATGGGTCGGATATGTGTTTTAAAAGTGGATTGGATAGTTTAGGGGCATAAGCGACCCCTTTCTCTTTTAATATAAATGCCACGTGGTAATTCCATTTGTTATTTAAAGAAATGTAAAATGAGTTGGAAATTTCCAGCAGGCCAACTAACGCCATAAGGGCATATTTAGACCAAAAGTTGGACGGCGAGGACATGAATGAGCCAAACTTTAAACGAGGGTATATCTAGACCTTTTCGAATAGTTTAGGGGCATATTTGACCCTTTTCCCTTTTTAAAAAAATAATGAAACTTGACTTATAACACACTCAGCAACAACGCAAATTTGACAATTATGTATTCCTACACAAGATAAAATTCAAAATATCTAATTTTCTTCCTAAATTGGCCTTTATGCTACCTAGATTAGAACACTCCTAAATGATTCTTCTCATCGTTATCTAATCAGTTAATCGTTTGGTAGAATATATTCGGAAAAATAATGCATGCATTAGCCTTGTGTATTAGTACCTTGTTTGGTACTCTCTTCTAACCTATGTATTAGCTATACACTTTATAGTGTATTAAGGTGTGTATTACTAATACCATGGATATTTAAGCAGTGGCGTACGCAGAATCTTCAGTAAGCGATGTCGATATTTATACAAAGCAAGTTAAAAATATAACTATCGCATTTATAATAAATTATATCGTTGACTCATTGGTTTAAATTATTTTTAAGCTAAACGAGGTCTTGGGTTCAAGACTACTAACCACATTTTTTAAATATGAGTAAAATATTTTGCAAAAAAAAACTTTGATGTTGGATTGAACCCGCAACCCCCAAACACTTAAAACGGACAATTAACCAACACACCATCAAAATATTACTGTGAAATAGTGTCATTTTGTTTTAGATAAACCTTTATACAGAGTATTAATATATAGTAAAAAATTCTGCCGAAAGGGTGTCAATTGACACCCCTTCGCCTAACATGGGTCCGCCCCTGTTTCTAGGTATTAACAATGGAATGGTCATAATGCATTAGCTCAATTAAAGACTCAATTGTCCCTCAAATTTCTTTTTACATCTTTTCCATCATAATAGTGGAGGGTATCTTTGTAAATAATTTTTTTTATGCAATGCATGCTATTTTTAATGCATCAAACCAAACAATGCATAAAAATAATCTATGTATAATTAATGGAAGTATAACCAATACATGCATTGCTAATACAATCATTAATAATACACTCTATTTCACATTATTCTTATACACTATTAAACGACTCATATTCTAAAATGACTAGCTATTTCTTTTTTGCTAGGCTTGTTCCGAAAAAATTGCTATTCATTTACCATTTCATTTTAATGATTTTTAGGCAAACATGAAATATAATTTATACTCTTAAGGGGTCATTTGTAGTTGATCATAGTTATACAAGTATTAGTAATATAAAAATTAATTATGAGAAATTTTTGAAATATTAAAATAGTCTCAATGGTGGTATTTTGGGGAAGTTCTGAAATGCTTAAATAGTCTCAACTAGGGGTGAACCAAATTGAATCGAAAATTAAATCAAATCGCAAATTGAGTCACATCGGAAAAAATAATTCGACTAGTAATTTTATTTGACTTGGTTTGATATTGAAAAAAAAAATGTGACTATATTTGAGTTGATTTTAACAAAAAAAAAAGTCAAACCGAGATTAAACCAATTCGACATTATATATATAATTTTTAAAATTTATTTGATAAATAAAAGTATTTACTTTTATATAATTTATAAATATTTCTAATATTTTTTCATATTTTTTTAATCTTTTAACATGTTATTTCAAGTTTGAGACTTAGAGTTTTGAATGGTTCAATAAAAGTTATAGTTCATAGATATTAGTAATTATAATAAAACTCAAATAAGAAAATCAAATCAACACTAATGCTAACAAAAGAAAATCAATTCAACACTAAGAATGAATAATGTGAGAAAAGACCCAAAATAGTCCTTCATCTTTGGATTAAGACTCAAAATATCCTTGAGTTTCATATGTAGCATTAATAGTCCCTCATGTTTGCAATATTGGTGCACTTTTGGTCCTTCTCCAAAATTTTGCCTATTTTTTAACATTGATTTTATCCATAATTTATGTATGGAGTGTTCAATCGTCATTTTATATATTTAGTAGAAATAATAACTCCACGTGAGAGAATGTGAGAAGAAAAATACCTTATTTTGTTTAGTAGAAATCATATTGCAAGTAAAGTCGAGAGGTTCATCACGACGATTTCACGTGCCATAGTACAATTTTTTCTTTTCTTACAATGTCATATGTTAAAATATTCTTAGCTTAGCTGCAATAATATTTCTTCTGAACAGAACAAGGTGTTCTTCTTCTCACCTCCTCTCACATAGAATTATTATTTCTACTAAATATATAAAAAGACGATTGAGAATGCCTTACATAAAATTGTGGACAAAATTAATGTTAAAAAATATGCAAAAGTTTAGGGGAGGACCAAAAGTGCACCAATATTGCAAACATGAGGGACTATTAGTGCTCCATGTGAAAACTCAAGGATAATTTTGAGTCTTAACCCAAAGATGAGGGACTATTTTGGACATTTTCTCCAATAATGTTGACTATCTGTTCTTAGTTTACATTGATTTAGATAATTAAAAATGCATAACTTAATTTTAATGTTTCATAATATTTAGTCATGTAATTAATACTTATTAGACTTATTTTAGCATGATTTAATACTTTTAAATTATGATCATCTTCATTATGACTTATTAATTTGTAATATTTATTTTATGCGATTTCATTATTATTTTTTGTTGATTATTTTTGTGTCATAACTCACCTCATATTTTGTGTTACTCTGTTTTCTTAAGAAACATCTTATATAGTTATGTTTTGGTAGAACTAAAAACTATTTGAAGCACGAGTTAATTATATATTTGTATGAATATTTTATCAAAAAGATCCAAAAAACTCAAGGTTGAAAAACTCATATTTTATTAATTTGGTTTATAGATTTGAAAACAACCAGAGTCTTAACGTTCATATTTTGGGTCAAAATAAAGTCTTGAAGCTATTTTGGAATTTTAAGATTTGACTTTTTAAATTTTTCGATAAATAAATAAATTCTATAAACAAACAAATATTTTAAAAAGAATAGAATGAAACTCAACTGATATTACAGTTCAACAACAATGTAAAGTTGACCATTATATATTCCTATCTATACAAGATAAAATTTAAAATATCTAATATCGTTGTAACATAAATTTCCTAATAAATAATGTATATATTACTAATACCTACATAACTATAGCATCAGTGGCGTACACAGAAATTTTTATAAACGGTGTGTCACGACCCAGACCGTCGTGATTAGTACCCACACAAAGCATCCGATGGGAGAACCATTACTATAATCCAAACAAACAAATTTTAAGAAAATTAAGGCATTTAAAGATACAGAAGCAGGTTTAAATGCAGAAATTATATCGAGTTATCATAAACTCCAACGGTTTAAACAAATAACTTAACCAAACTAATGCGGAAGTCTTAACACTTAAAACCTTAGAACCTGAAAGTCATTGTACCAAAACTCTACTAATGACAAGTCTAAGAACAAGGAGTACATCCCCGAAACTAAACAAACACCTTAAACAAATAGTCTGAGTCCGAAAAGAATGGACTTAAACAAGAGAGATCCATGACAGCCTGAAAGAACTGGCACACCCTTGAATCCGGTCACGATCAATAGTCACTTAGCTGAGGTCTATCAATAACCACCTGAAGATGCCTTATACTCAACAAAGAACAAACAAGTGCAGTATCAGTACACAACCACAGTATACTGGTAGGATCACGCGGCTATCCCAATAAGTGAAACACATGCAAGTAACCACAACATTATAAAACATGCATAGACTGAACATATACAATATTAGTCATTTTTTCAGGATCAATGTACCATCCCTCGTTCTCAATTCAATGGTCCTCTTACGGAACCCAATTCAACGGTCCTCTCATGGAACCCACACCCAAACTGTTAGCATGCCGGAACGTGATACTCGATCCAATGTTTATGTCGAAACGTGGCAATCGATCCCATATTTTTGACGAAATGTGGCAACAGATCCCATGTTTATGCCGGAATGTGAGAACCGATCCCATGTTTATGCCGGAACGTGGCAACCGATCCATTCAACAAACCACAATCACAATCACAATCACAATGTATATTCTCACAATCATACAACAAGAGGCGATTCATGGTATACAATTATTCAATTATCCTCATTTACGATTAGGGTGATCAATAATGCAACATTCACATACATACATGCATTATAATGAGCAATTACAAACATATATTACACCAACATGAAATCACAACAATCACCTACCTCGAATCCAACCTTGAATCCCGGCCCTAAGGCACTTAAATCTTCCTTTCCGGATTTTTCTCACTTGTTTGTGGTCTAAAAATATACAATTAACGCAATGATCAACAATCAAAGGTCTAATTATCCAGATTATAACAAACCCAATAACCTAAGCTTTTTCCCACCATAAATCAGGGATCAAAACCCTCCCCCATCAATAATTACCCATTCTATTACGTTCTACAGATCGAAAAGTAGATTCGGGGAATGAAAAGTTTGTCTTTAGCCTCAAGAATGGTGAAAAACTGTCAAGAGTCGCCAGGGTTTTGTTCCTTAGCTCTAAAAATCGAAAAGTGCAGAATAAGTCACGTTTTGAGGTTTATTTACGACCTTAAGTCACGTCGGACCCACCACAACGGTCCTCACCCCGCTACAACGTCCCCGCCCTGGCGGCAGAAATCCCGCCCCAGCGGCTTACACGGAACCAGTGAGCTATTTTAATAATTCCAAGACTCTCATTTCACAACACACCTTTAACCAACGACGCTAAAAAAATACCACTCACGCTAAGATCGATTTCGGGAGTTCTACTCACCCGAATTCAATTCCGTAAAGTTGTACATGTTCATTTTACGACTTATCTAACCACTCATGAAATCAAAATCATAAATAAGTCACCCGATTGTTACCAGATTTCCCTACACCTTAACGACTCTGATTTCATCCAAATCTGAACTAGGTTAGGAAATTCCAAGTTACTACTCAAAAGTTTTCTGGCCCCAATTCTTTCCCCATTGACTTTTCTAAAACGACGAGAACAGATCGTTACACGGTGTCACATTTTAATTAAAAAAAAAATATTGTTAGGTCATATTAAAAATAGAATACAATACAAGTAAAGTACAATCCATGTATATATCCCTTAGCTCGATGAATTTTCATTTTTGAAATAGATTCAAATAAACCTCATTAAAATTATCTCCCTCCGTATTTTTACTGGTTCATGTTTGACTTGACACACCCCTTATAAAAATAATAAATAGAGGGATATTTTATTATATCACCCTTATTAATTATAAGATATGTCAATAAATAGTGTTTAATTGCAAGGGTAAAGTAGACACAAAACGGTCACTTATATCTTAATTATCCAAACTAGACAAGTAAAGTTGGACAATTATTTTTAGTATATTGAATAAATAATGATGAACGAAGGGAAAATTAAACACTTTTTAAAAAATATGAATGGAGTATGAATATATTAGGCACCAAACAATTGAGGTATAAAATATATGACTGGCTGGTTCAAACTTTTGTTAATTCATACGAGGTGAAAAAATATAAATAAATGAAGTAAATGAGTATTGAACACAAAACCTTAAGTTCACAATTTAGACATCAGACCAACTGAGCTGGAACATCTCTTGTAACAAGTGGTGTCACTTTATTAGGTTTTATCTTTTATTTAGATATATGTATTTAATAATTTTTTGATTATATATATGTATTTAATAATTTTTTCCAACGAAGTCGTGTCACATGACACCCCTTACTCTAACGTAAATCTACCCCTGCATAGCACATTTTAAATTTTATCATGTACAAATAATAATATAGGATAGTCAAATTTATATTGTTGCTAACCGGTGTATCAATCAAATTTCATATTTTTCCTTTTTTAAATATTTATCTGTTTACAGAATTTGTCTATTTCTCGAAAGATTTTAAAACTCAAATCTTTATATTCTAAAATAGCTACAGATTTATCTTGACCCAAAATATGACCGTTGGGACTATTAAATATTCCTAAAATATGACCTTTGACTATTTTAATAGTTTAAAACTTGACCCTAAATATGACCTGTAAACTATTTTAATATTTCAAAACTCACCCAAAATTTCTACTTTATAAAAAAAGTCCCCCATATGTTTGTGATCTGCAACTAATTCATATCTATTTTTTATCCCTTTCTATTTGTTTGTGTTTATATTAAAACATGGGTCTTGAATTGACTAATAATAATACATACATTTTTCTTTAAAAGAACAACTTTGGGAAAAAAATATTTTTTGAAATTGAAGTTGTGTTTGGATATGTATTTTATTTGAAAAAATGTTACTCTCTCCATTTTAATTTGTTAGTCATACTTTTTTTGGTTCATTTATTTGTCCTACTTTTCTTTTTAGTCCATTAAAAAATGTTTCTTTCTTTTTTTGTGAACTCTTTAATTTTGATTTCAGTTTTTCTTTTATATGTACCTAGGAGCATATTTTTAAGTGAAGCAAATTTTTTTTACTTATTTCGAGATATGTCATTTCTTTGAACTTCACTTGTAATAATACATCAAGTTTGTTGTTGGTGTTACATCAAACCATTAATGTTTTGCCTAGTGGAGAACACTGCAGAATCCTAATTATGTCTTTACAACATTGATTCACATCAAGAGATTAACAAACTTTTAAGAATTTTTTAAAGAAAATGTGGAAGAAGGTTAGGATTGATGACGAATGTGAAATAAAAATATTGTGCTCGTTTGGATATGATTTCTGACCATGAAAGAATTCACATTTTATGAAAATATTTTTTTAAAAACAACTCTTAAACAATCTTATCAAATTAGCAAATTATAATTCACAAATAAGATAATATAATATTCTAAGACACTACATTAATAAATTATTACATATCTCTATTTTTTTTATAAAAAAATATTTGTGATCACATGTTATTGCAAACTTTCAAAATACATACATTTTTTTATTATAAAGATTAACTAATTAAATAAATCAACTTTCACAAGGTAGGGGCAAGACTATGTACACATTATCCTTTTCGGAACCTACTTGCGGGATTACACTAATTATGTTGTTGTATTCGCTGATCGGAATAACTAGTTATTCTTTAATATATCCTCCTACATCGTACATACAATATCTTTACAACAAGTTTGATTTTTTTTTCTAAATTTAAAATGATGGATTTTATGTGCAAAATGTATACTTATGGGTCAAGTTTTACATTTAAAAAAATAATAATCACAAATTGGAATCTTGAAAGCCTTTTTTTGCCTTTTATGGATAAACTAGTTTATTAGGCATACATCACTACCATTTTACCTCTACTTTCAAACAATTACATATATTATCACTTTTAATATTTTATACCATATAGTAGTAAAGATACAATCAAATATCCACCTCCCTTAAAATTATGATTGATTAATTATCTTTGCATTTAAACTCCATAGTTAACATTTTAATTAAAAACAAATATCTTTATCTCAGGAAATATGAGTTAGGGTAAAACTCTAACTCTTCCTTTTTCTTCTCCCTTGATCGGTATTCGGTAGTCCGTGAGAAAAAACACTCCATTAAAATGGATGTTTAACAGCTTGCCAACCTACACGCCAAACTCTTAGCCTTTGATTTTCTCACTCTTAAACCAATCCCCCACGTACCCATCAATTTTTCTCGCAAGGGGAGATACCTCTCGCGCGCAAAGACAATGAGTATCAAATTCGACATTGACGATAGTGTCAGTTACATACTTAACCAAGAAACTTCACGTCACTTCTCCCATCGGATCTAGGCGCTATTGTTCTGTCATGTATCCGAGTGTTGTCATATGTATCTGTCTTTTATCGTGTGTGTGTGTGTTATTACAATGTCTATGACTATTCTTGTATTTATCCGAGATACATATTTTTGGATATAAGGTATGAAATTGATAATTGACACATCAAATTATATATATAGAAGGTACATGAAATAATATTAGACTATAAATAAAAGAATAATAAATTAAATTAATTAAATATAAATACACTCATTGATTCCTCCTTACATTCAATTTAGTTAATTTAAATTATCAGAAGTAACTGTTTATATATTTTGAAAATCCCCAATTACTCTTGTAATTAAGGAAATCAGTTACAACCAATTAATTTAAATAAATAAAATATGTATCTCATTTTAAAAAATTGACAGATACATGTATTTCATAAATTCAGAATCATGTATCCTAAGCATGAAATATGGTAAAGGAAATAATATTTGAAAGTATCGAAAATCTTTATAATTAGAACCTACACTAGTGAGATTTATATTATTTGCCCTTTTTTTATTTCTCGGAGAATTTCAAATTTCAAATCATCATTTGAAATTATAATTTTATTCATATTTCATAAATAAATATTAATTTTAAATCCATGTCTCAAATCCTACGATCAAATGTCTGCTCAAGTTTGTCACTTGCCAATTAGTCACCGTCCCTGGTCATGTAAAATAAGTGCCTTATGTATTAACTTTAAATCAGCACACTATAAACATGCTAAATTACTTGAGCTCGCCCATCAAATATGAATCTCTTTAAAATCTTGAGAGAAAAATAGAAGTATATATTATTGGCAAAGTAGGTGAAGATTATACGATCAAAACATGTTAAATTAATTATTGGATCAAGATCAAATATGTTTAAAATTTATTTGGATAAAAATTTGTTGAATCAAGATGGTCAATAACAAATAAGAATTCAATCCGCTTAACAAAACCTAGCTTCTCTACTCATTTTAAAGTATATGAATTGAAATCATTAATACATTCAGTTTTGAAAATTATCATTACACCTATGATTGAATGTAACCAAATATTGTTGCATGCAGAGGTGGAGCTAGGGCCTAGGTGGGTGTTCATAGATTTGGAAGAACCCAGTAACATTTTTATATACCCTGTATTTGTACTAGAAAATTAATTTTATATATGTATATTAATTTGTGAATCCTTAACAAAATTGATGGATGATTCTAAAGAAAATTTAGAACTCCCAAACTTTTGATCCCGACTCCGCCTCTAGTTGCATGATGGTAATTTCAAATGGTAACACCTTTTTTTTTTGGTATTCCACCCGGTCTCTAGAGCCCACATTAGAGCTTCGACTAAATTCGGATCGCACACTGCAGGGCCCATTTGGGGGTGGCGCTCCCAACAAAATTTTCTCCATACTCAGGGATCGAACTCGAGACCTCTGATTAAGGGTAAAGCACTCCCACCAGTGCACCACAACCCATGTTGGTCAAATGGTAACACTTAACTTTTCACGTTGGTTAATTATACAAATGTAAAAGATATTACATATGTCAAGAAAACTATATATTTTTTTATGCAATGAATGCTATTTCTTTCCATATTCTCTAAAATTCCCTACCATTTCAAAATATTACAAAAATCCCTCCTTTTCTTTTTTTCTCTCCTTTTCAAGATACATTATTCACAGCCCTTCCAACCCAACAATTTTGTTCCTATTTTCACTGTAACACCCCGACTTTTCAAAACGTCTAAATTAACTCGTATCTTCGTGGAAAGACAAGGAGGGTTAGTAATAAATTAAGAATGATGTGGTATGTCCTATTTTAAGTGTTCAAGTGTTGCATCTCAAGTTTTGAAGTTAGGTAAGTGGCAAAATAAAAGTTGGCGGAAGTTATCGTAAGTTCCTTCTTAAAGATTTCTCTGTAATTTGGTCCAAATGTCTTGGAGGTTTTCTCCCAATCTATAAAGAGTTATAGGGCCCATAAGCTATCGAATCAAAGTTCTACGAGTCTAGTTTCCAACGCATCAAACCGTTCATTCATATGACTTCAGAATAGAGAGATATTCGCATTTTCGTGGGACTGCACAAGCAGGCACGTGAGGTGGGGCCCTAGGTCGGTGGAAAGTTGTATATATCTTCTTCTTCGAGTTTTTTCTTCATTTTAAGCTAAATATACAGAGAAAACATAGAAACCCATTTTTAGGATCAAGTGAAATATAGATTTTTTCGACGTAAGTCCTTGACGAAAGTTGTTCTACGCGTTGGGCTCATCATCGTGGTATAATTTGTTTTATCGATTGCGTAGCATATCACATTTTAGAGTTGGGACAGCAGGGGTTTGAATATATTTGAAGGTTTTGAGGTGAATTACGAACCTAAGATCGAGGTAAGACCCTTCTTTCATCGACTCTAGCTTTTATAAGCAGCAAATAGCAATTTGCGACGG
>JAJOOH010014708.1:0-23243 GCA_029582605.1 Solanum gracilifrons | reverse complement strand
TATGGAATACATAGACAAATCTCGCACGCCTCCCTCTCATCTCCCCCACCACTCTCCTATGTATCTGATATCACAGATACATGCACTTCACACCAGATACATACATATACATGTATATAATGTGTATCAATTGTGTTTCACATGTATATGTGATACATGACTATCTCCCTTTCCATCTCGTTCGTCTCTCTTCTTATTTTAGTGTATCTGACAGACAAAATACATGTATCTAGGTGTGTTTACCTTAACATATGATAGAAAACTCTTAATTAATGATATAATACGTAATTATTTGGAAGTGTAAATAGAATTAATATATATGATATGATTATATGTTCAATAAAGTAGTTTTCCTTGTTAATAATCCTCCTGAAAACCAAGATCAAGCGATGTCTAAAGTGAAATTTTCACAAATAGCCACTGTACATGGCAAAATTTATCATTATGATGGAAAAATAAAACAAAATGATGATGAAGTTATTTCCGGAGAAGTTTTTAAATTCTGATTTAATCCAATATCATATATTTATGAAATGAAAAAGGAACTAATTAGCAACTGTAGGTACTTTGTCGATGAGAAATTTACCCGCCACAACAAACAATTAAAGAGTATTTTCGCAAATAGCCATTATAATAAATTTAATTATGCTTCAGTTATAGTTTGCATATTTACGGGCCATAGCTACAGTTTAAGCTGTCTCGTTTGTATAATTCGCGGGTGAGTTGTATGATTCACGGATACGTTTGTATAATTGAGTTATTTTTGTATAAACTTGAAATAACAAATTTATACATATACAAACATCTGAACCTTAATAGTTATACAAATTATATTAAACAAAAGTTATATAATTATATTATACAAATTCTGAATTATACAAACATGCGAATTATACAAACTCGAAACTCCAGCCTACGTAATCATTACTGAATGTTGGTCGTGAGTGGTAATTAACTAAAACTATAGCTATAATGACTAATTAACTAGTATATGTTTTCTTAACCATATAATTTTCCCAACAATTAATATTGCTAGGCAGGTTGAAATTTCTTTGCTCATGTTAGATTTTTTTTTTAAAAAAAACTATCAAATTAGATATATATCCATATCATATTTATTAATTCTACTTATGTTTTAAAATAATTACGTATATTACCACAACTTAAGAATTTTCTATCATATATTGAGGAATATACAACCAATACATGTATTTTTGATACCAGATACTCTTTTTGTTCCTAATTACTTGTCTAATTTTAAATTGACATACCTATATGAAAACAATGATTGACATAGTGAGTTTACCATTTTATCTATATTAATTATGAAGTGGATGAATTAAAAATTTAAAATTTTCAAGAAGTTCTATCTTTTTTAAAGTTATTAATTGAGGGTATAATAGTTAAAAAAAGAAGAAGAGTTTTTCCTTGATTTGACAAAATGGACAAGTAAAAAAGGAAAAAATGGATAATTAATTAGGGACAAAGGGAGTAGTAGATACACTAAAATAGGAAGAGATGTGACAAGATGGGAGGGAGGTGAACTAGATAGTCATGGTGTCCCAGATACATGTGAATCACACTAAATACATGTACCATTATTTGGTATGACTCACATCACATATACATGTGAATCCACTTGAATATGATGTATCTAGAACAAATACACCCTAATATTAACCTCATGCATCCCGAGATACATGTATATGGATATAATCGGACACATCAAAATCTGGTAAGATTCGTAATATTGCAAATTCGAGTGTTTCTAAGTAATTAACTCCTATACTAGTGAGATTTGGTAAGTTTCTCTTTTTCTTTTTTGTTGATTTAAGTGAAATTTAACTATCGTAAGTTCTACTTGTTTTTTGGTTGTATTCAAATGCTTACAAAATAAACAAATAATTATTTCTGAAGTTGTTTAACAATCTAATATAGCGATAAAATTGTAATGCATGACATAAACTCAATATATTTGTTATTCTTTCTTTCGCTTTGACTTATAAAGATCGACATTAACTAATAAAAAACATCGATAAAATTAAATATGGATCCTAAAATAATTTAAATTTAACTTAATTATCATAGGGTAGAAAATGTGTCAATATAAAATATTATGGCAGACTAAGACTAATTCCTCCTCTTCGTCTTGAGTACTTTTCTTATATGAAACACGAATCTGTTTTCTTTCCTTAAATTTGAGTAGGATTTAGTTTTTAATATAACTAAGAGCAATAATTTTATTTTATTTTTAATAAATATGGATATTTTCAAAATTGAAGAAAATAATAACGTTCTTATATAAGCACTGCGACGGCTATAATCATACACAAATCCCCATTTTATATTTAATAAATATTTTTATCTTATTAACCATCAAAATATTTTTTAATTATATATATGCAATTATTTTTTAAATTAATATCAATTTCAAATTTTTTAGCTAATATTTGAAATGTTCACATGTTTCAATCATTAATTTTGTACATTCATAAATTAAATTATTAATATTAAAAAAAATTCTTGACGAAAAACATTTGTTATTACTCTATGACTATATTTGGACAAAACTTACTTAGATCTCAACTAAATTATTTTCCTAATAAGAAAAGTTTGACTCAAAAAAATTAACACCTTAAACAAGTACATGACGTGTGGATCTTTCGTTAGGTTCCTTCTTCATCATCTTCACAAATGTTTTCTCCTATGGTTTCACAAAGGTATGCTCTAATACCTCATCAAATGGATCTTAAAAGGACTCCTGAAATGGTCCATACGATCCCTTCAACAACAATGACTTATTTGATGCCTTCATCGATGATTACACATCCAATGTTTAATTTAGTGTTTCCTCCAATGGCACCACGCAAATAGACCATTTGATGACTATTACTTCAATGAGTGCATCATCACCAATGGATAACAATCTTAATGACTCATTTGGCATTCCACGGAGTCCTTCATGTTCTCAGTTGCTGAGCTTGAATGATGATGAGATAATGACTTTATTGGATGATACATCTTTCAACATTAATGTTCAAGATCCAAACCACCCCGCTACTGTTGGGATATATACTATTAACCATATGTTTAAATATAATATTTATTTAGTTTTAATAGATTATATATTCATTTATGGTGTCTGTTTAATTATATAGTAGATAATTTAGTGTATAGAGTTTTAGCTTATACAAAGAAGATTAAATTATCGGTTCTTGTAAGTATAAAGTTTTTATTCACAATCTAGGATGGAAATTGGACATGCCACCGGTACGATTGTAGCCCCAAGATTATATATAATCTATCTTGATTATGAAATCAGAACGGTATAGTTCCAACTTATTGTGCTAGTGCATTTTGTATGTATTGAACGAGCCTGAGTAGAGATAGTTGTTTTAGACTGACTGACAAAAACAAATTCTCTAAACTATTAAATATACTTATATTCTCAATCCTGATATAACTATTATGATCTATATACATTAATTATCGTTTTGATTTATTAAAAGGTGAGATTCTGAGATGAGTCAATTTACCTGGTAGATTGGATGATAATAGTATATATTGCTGAAAAAAGAAGTTAGTTGATGGAATCCATGTCTCGTTATAGAAATTGATTGATATGCCTTTTTGAGAAACTTAAAAGTTTTCATCGTGTCAAACCTTGCAAGTGAATTTATGAATCCAACACATGAAATAAGTTAAGTAGTGCTCTAAAGGAAATTAATCACTGAATTAAATTCGCCAGTAATTTAATTTATTGATTAGTATTTGTAATCTTAACATGGAGAATTACATAAGTGTTTAATGGGAAATTTCGAAGTATAAATAGAGGAGTGCAATTTCGAATTTCTAGTGGAATGTAATTTATTATGGTAATAATAATTCAAATTAATTATTTGGAATTATTTCCTATAAATAGAAAGCCTCAGTAATTAATTTTGTGGTCCATCTAGTGCCCATATTTAACTATAACTCAGAATCCTATTTCTAAGGGGAAAAAAAAGGAGTCAGGCGTGTGTTTCTTGTTTTTCAAAAAAACTGAGTTTTCTTCTCCTTTTTGGATTGGGAAGAAATCTCTATAAATAGAGATTCTCCTAACCTAGAAAAAGATTGATTAGTTTTCTATTCGATACTTGCCCAACCAAGTATTGAGAGAGTTCGGATGTGAACTTGTGATCATTATAGAAGACTGCTGCAAAGTTATTGTCTATCTTGTGGATTCGCTTGAAGATTTGTCTAACTTGGGGATTCAATTGAATGTATCTTCTCACACTTCAAGAGGTAATTCTTAAATTAAATTTCAGCATGTTTACGTTTTCTAACATAATTATATATGTTCTAGAGTAAATGTTTTAGTTATCTATTATTGATGTAGGTTGTATGATTCTGATATGCTTTCACTGTGCATATAAATTTCCAACAGCCACAACAACTTATAAGGATCTAGGATCAATGTCTAATTATAAGTAGAAATGTATGCACTTTAATTTCATATAAATTTCTAAGCATGATAGTAGCACTTTTCTTGTGTGATAAATTAAAGTATGAGAACATCTATCTATATATAATAGGAGAGGAAAAAGTGTCACGTGTCCACACCACAAAAAATCTCTAATTTTTAATTTTTAAATTATAAATTAATTAAATAGCGTTAATTTAATTCTATTGAAGAATCTCCATGTCCGACGAAGAAAGGCTCTCAAAGATGCACGAAATGAAGATTCTCGATTTATTTTGTTCTTTTTTCAATTTGTTTATACTTTATGGTTTATGTTGTTTGTATTTCACGGTTGGTCTTCTATTTGGTAGATCTATTGAAGAATCTCATTGTAAAGCGAAGAAATGCTCTCAAAGATGAACGAAATAGAGATCTGACAATGCGAGAAGGAAAAAAATAATTTAATGGTAGTATTTTTTGGGTATTTCTCACTATCATTTTTTATTTGTGTTGACATGAGAGTTTTGTGAGAATTTTGAAACTATAATCGAGTGAGAATTTTGTTATGGCGAAAATCTATACATCACAATAGATGTCAATATTCTTCAAAATCTTAAGAAGCAATTTGAATATTGATGATTGTTATATAAATATTGTGGTTTATTTTACAAATTGTTCTTTTAAAGGAAATATATTATAAATGTTGATATGTTTCTTTTCTTTCTTATTTTTTTTTAGCAAGAAGTATTCAGAGTAATAGTCTTGAGTCTTGATCATATGAACACACAATATGATTAAATGAACACACAATAACGGTCAAGTTCAGATTTAAAATAACAATCTTTTCATAAATAAAAAACTGTCAGATTATATGATTAAAACAACATAATTTGTTTCTCATTCACAAAATTCTCTTCCTAAGGGGATATTTCTTAATGTAAAATTTCTATTTACAATATTTTTGGTATTTGTAGTTTTTAATTACACATATGTAAAATGTTTTTTAAAAAATATCTTATAATATTAAGCATATCATGAGGAACATTACATATTTTTTTTTTTTGATAAAATTAAAATTATAATTAAAAAAATCTTAACATAATATATTGTAAACTAAATAAAATGTTGATTATATCTATAACATGATATTGTAATATATTGTTTGAAAAAGTTGTGTATAAAAATATTACAATATTATGAATATATAAATAGTAAAAATATATTAAAATAACAATAACAAAATAAACATAATGTCAATCGAGAGCCAAACATCAAAATTTACACAAGCTTAACATTATTAGAGCTCTATTTTATATGTATGTTAAAATTGGGAAATAATTTATTTAACAAAACTTTAAATATAATTATTCTAAAATCATATCGTAGCTAATTATAGTTACAACAATATTTTAATATTTAACTAGGTTAGTCATAATTTTTTTAAAAGACAAATAACGAATAAATCAAATAAGCTTAGTTTCCATCTCTCTAAAATAGAATTAAAAATATAAAGAAATTTCATGAATTCTATTAAATTAATATTTTTAAAAGGATATTGCCGATATTTAAGTTTCTTCATTCAATTACATCTAATTTACCTTTTTTTAAAATAAATAAATTATATTGCTATCTCAATTTCAAGTTAAATATAATTCATCATTTTCTAAATTAAAAGAGTTATTCAAGTTAGTATACGAAAAAAGAGTTACGTTGAAACAAAATGAATAATAGATATAAAAAGAATAAAAAAAAGAAGAAAAGAATGTGTCTCATAAATTTAACAAAACAAAAATTAAAAAGATGAAATGAAATAAAAGGAAAAAAATAATGAATAAGAAGAAGGTCTAAGCCCAAAAATTCCATTTTCCAAAGCATTAAAAAGAGGGAAAAAAATGTTGCCCATGGGATTGGAACCTATGGGCCTTGATATGGTTTCTGAATATATGAGAAGTGGTTTCCATGGCTTCACAGGGACAACAAGTAGGTTGTATGTATTCAATGCCCATCGAGTTTAAATAGTGACATGTTGGGAGTTTGCTAAAACTACATAGCCAGAGAAAATATTTTATCATATTTGGAAATTTAATATTCCATATCCATGTATGTGTATACTAGATAATTTCGATGTTTACCTTATAGAATGATCTTGTGTTTTTTTTATTAAAGCTAGCTCATTGTTAATATTTTCACAAGTTTTTGCCATTCGAAATCAGATCATGTTAATTGTTATCAACAAGGGTTGTGGTAAGTATTCTTTTATCCTTCATAAAAAATTTCGGGTCCTATTTATCGCCAGAATTAATTCATTATTCTAGCTGGAGGACTGTGCCGTGCTGCTAGCGTAGTCGAACGTTTTGTATTTCCAAGTTTGGTGTACAATGGACGGAAAACACATATGGATTATTTTTAATAATAATTTGGAGTATATAATGTTAGCAATATTTTCTTACTTGAATAGCACACATAAACGTATTAGCAAGTTATAAATTATAATAAGAAAACATAATATTTAACCACAATTAAGTAATATACACGTACACACATATTTTACAGTTATTCATTTGATAAAAATATTAGATTGTCTTTCCATCCAAGGTAATGTTCAATTCAGGAATTTTTGGGTACTTAAGATTCTGTGGCACACCGGGCCTAGTGGTTGTACAATCACAGCTTCCTAGTTGTGACTGAGAACTTTCAAAAGAGCACTGCTAGGAACATTTACTTCATAAATAGTTCATTCTTCTTACTATTATTACCAGACATCAAGTAGTTCAAGAGATCAATTGATTTTATAATCCTTCCTCTTTAATTAGTTTTAATCATGTGCCAAATAATGTGTAAGCACGGGCCCAATAATAATCATAACAAACTATTTTGATAATAAAATTATATAAAAAAAACTTGAAAACTCTATGTTTTTATCTACAAAAATTAGTGAAGAATTAGTTATTGTTCACTAATAAATTCATCTTTGTATTTTGATGAACATCTGATTGGAAGAAGTCTCAATCTATCTTTCTAAATTTCTTTAGCACATGAGAATCTTTTCTTGAATAGATCAAACAATTTCTTACTTAAATTTTAACATTAATAAGATTACTCAAAATCTAAAAGGCTTATAAACCCCTAATTCACTAACTTAAAAAAAAACTAAATATATATTACACGCAAGTAATGGAAAAGCACATCAAAATTAGCATTTTTACTACCATTATAAAAGCTTCATGGAATCTTCAAAAGGCATACCCAAAGTGAAATAATTGTCTCAAAAAACACGCAATACACTATAAATACAGCCAAATGCAGAACTCGAATGAAAAATTGAAACCAAAACACAATCGAGAGAGGATGAAGATGACATGGATAAAATATTAGTAAGACAATCTACGACTATTTCTTCCTCGTCTTCTTGATTAAAATCCTTAAAATGAAATAAAATTTTATTTTCTTTCTCCAAAATGTGTAAAGCACATTAGTTTGGTAAGTGCCATGTGCAATTATTTTAAGTAATAATTTGCGTCGAAACTTTTTTTTTTTTTTAATGTAACAAAAAACAAAATCTGAGCATCATTTAATTTTTAATATAATTGAATACTACTCTAAAATAAAATAAAATTCTATTTTTCTTTCCTCAATATCTATAAACACAATAGTTTGGTAGGTGTCTTGTGTAATTATTTTATGTACAAATCTGCCTTGAAACTAATTTAGAAATATTTTTAATGTAAAAAAAACTAAAATTTGAGCTTGATTTGACTTTTAATATAATTAAAATCAATATAAAACTTCTACTAAATATGGTTTTTTTCAAAATTGGAAAAAATTATAATGTGCTTTTATAAGCACCGCAACGATAATAATCATACACATATCTTCATTTAATATTCAATAAATATTTGAATTTTATTAATCATTAAATTAATTTGTATTATATTATTAAAATATTTTTAAAATTAATATTTCAATTTTTCGGCCAATATTTCAATTTTTCATTTGTTTCAATATTTTTTTTATATTCATAAATAAAATATACAACTTTTTAGACTTTCTTTACAAAAAAACATTGTTAATACTCTATGGCCATCTCTGATGGATAATACTTACCTACATCTAAATTAATTAAATTATTTTCCTAATAAGAAAAGTTTGACTCAAAAAGATTTGTTCAACATAAGAGTAGAGTCATAACTACATTTATGTCAAGATGGTAGAATCTAATTTGATATCAAATCTACCGTCATTTATTTTCATGCCCAAATAGTACCCTTGACAACTAAGTATCCTCTTATTCAAAAACTTAATTTCCACCCTATAAATAGGAGGCAATTCTTAGCAAAGAAACACACAACAACCGTAAGAATAATAAATTCATTTCATTCCCCAAATCCTAATAAACACATCTCTCCTCCTCTTCCTCATTTTGACCATGGGTAGAACAAAAGTGAAGTTTGCTTTTATTGAAAATAACACTGAGAGGAGAGTCTCATATAGAAAACGACAAAAAGGATTTTTAACCAAGGCTCGTGAACTCAACACCCTTTGCGATGTTGAATTGGCTACCTTAGTCAATAGCCCTTACAACAACGAGCCTGGGATGTTTCCAAATCATGAAGCTGCTACCGACATCTTTACAAAATTTATCGATCTTCCAGAGGAGGAAAGATAAAAAAACATGAAAACACAAGAAGATATAATCACGAAAAGGATCGAGAAAATTGAGAATGAACTTGAGAAGGTAAGGAAGGAAAATAAGAAAATGGAGTATACAAATCAAATGTATGGATTGTTGAATGGTGAAGAGATGCCCAATAGTATGCACCTAGAAGATCTCAACGATCTCTGTTATGTGATTAATAAAAATCTCAAACTGATGGATGACGTGATCGAAGCAAAAACTCACGAAGAAGGTTCTACATCGAATGCTCCTCAACCTACTGTTGGACTGATGGATTCTCGTGGGACCAACTTCGACATGTCATGGTCTCCTCTTTTGGCCCCTGTTGATGCTGTAGCACTATCCGAGATTCCTCTTTTGGTTCCATCTACCGTACCTAGTGGGAGCAACTTCGAGAGGCCAAGGGCTCCTCTTAATTTGGTTCCTGATGTAACTCCAACATCGATGGTTCCTCTGACGGATCCATTGATGGGTCCTTCAAGCGCTCCTGCTCAAGTGGCTCAATTAAAGTTTCCTTTGAGGACTCCTCCTCAAATGGTTCCATTTGTTGATCTTTCACAGGTTCCTTCATCATCATCTTCACAAAGGTATCCTGAAATGGCCTATACAATGGCTTTTCCAATGTCTTCATCAATGATTGTTCTTCCAATGGCACCATAAATAGACCCTTCGACGAATATCCTCTCAATGAGTGCATCAGTACAAATGGAGAACAATGTTAATGGATCATTTGACATTCCACGGAGTCCTTCATTTTCTGAGTTGCTGAGCCTAAATGATGATGAGATAATGACTTTACTTGATGATACATCTTTCGACATTCATGTTCAAGATCCAAATCACCACCACAACAACTTATAAGGATCTAGGATTAATTATTAGTAGAAATGTCTGTACTTTGGTTTCATATAGATTTCTAAGCATGACACTAGTACTTTATTGTGTAATGTTAATTAAAGTATGAGAACATGATAATAAACACAAAATATATAGTACTTGTCTTAATTTTATGTGTATTACTATTAGAACATTGGATAAGTTCTGAATTGCTTCTCAACTTTTACTATGACCCTAATGTTTAATTGATCAGAACTTCTTTGAATTGAGTTTTATGGTTGCCAAATTTATAATTATAATAGAAAAATAAAAGAAAATGATGATGAATGAATGTTTAGGTGAGAATATTATTTTCTTAAGAAAATTAAAGAAGATATTTAGTCCAAATATTGCTAGGCAGGTTGAAATTTCTTCACTTAAGATTTTTTTATCATAAGTGCTGCTTCTTTGTTCGTTATATTCAAATGCTATAAACAAAGTTGTTCTCCCTAAAAAACGGTTTTTTCTTGAAAAATACAATATATATGAAAAAAAACAAAAATAGAAAACGAAAAGAAAAAGCTATCCTCACATATATAACATTTCTTAGATCAAGATTTTTTTTTTGGAAGAGAGGAAATAGGTTAGTGAGAGATAATTCATTTTTTAGTCAAGGATAGAAGATTCAACTAGATTTTAATTGTGATGTTTTGTATGTTAAGCTTACTAACTTGCAAAAGATATTGTATGACATAAACTTACTTATTATGGTTCATAAAATAAGATAAAATACATAACTATGTTTAAATTATGTTATGCGGACACAAGCCCTCGGGTCTTGACACTTGGACACTGGAAAGATTGTCCCAGGGTCCTTCGTTTGGAACTATCATTTTCCTTTCCAAAGTGGAATTCCTCCTTGCTTTTCCCTTTGACCTGTGCCAAACTCCACTTTTCTTGTTGCCATGTAGAGTGATTCATTCAACCACGGTATCAGCAACCAAGACACCCTTTTCTGTCGAATGAATCTTCAAATCGTCATCTTTATACCACGACTCCGATCACGGTTTTCGATTGACTTATTTCAGGTGACAAGGGCAGGAGACTACTTTACCAAATGCACTTTGACAGCGAGCAAGATCTTTGAAATTCAATCAGAACAACACTGGGTGGGTAAGATATATGATTCTTGTCTGAGTCGCGTGGATGACAAAATGGATCTACGATTTCAAGTCCATTCATTGATTTCGAAAAAACCGAATCAATTGGCTTGGCGGTTAAACTTTTAGCTCACAAGTTATATATATAGTATAACATAAATTTAATTATAGGACTAATTAAATATGATTAAAAATACAACTAGATATAAATTGTGACCTTCTCACCGTTAAATTTTTTAACTTGAAAAGAATGTTTTATTGGGTTATAAATGGTGTAAATGGAAAATGAAGAGTTGCGACTTTTATGAAGTGTTGTGACTTTGATGAAAAGTTCTGACTTTTATGAAGAGTTGCGACTTTTATGAAAAGTTGTGACTTTCATGTAAAATTGTGACTTTTATGAAAGTTGTGACCTTTTCAAAAAGATTGTGACTTTTTCAAAGGGTTGTGACCTTTCCGATAAGGCATATTAAGTACCTTTTCACACTATCATTTGTTTTGTATAAATTGAGGGATTTTCTCTCATTTTAAGTGAACCAATTTTCTAAACTTCTTCTACTACTTCTAAATCTAGTATTCTAAATGTACTTTACTGCCGTTGAGTGGTTCGCTGACACTGTAGTTTTATGTACTGATACACCGGTGAGTAAGATCGTTCTATACTGGGAGGATATAATCCATTAACCTCGGGTACTTGATAGGAATAATTTCCTTAAGGGAACACTGTGCATTCAGTGGGCTCGATTTTCTTCTTTAAGAAAAATATTTTGTATATTGTTTCTTTTTATTTTCTAAGTTTATTTTCTCTATTGGTTTTAATTTTCTAGTTTTGAAAATTCTCTTTAAAATTTGTTCTTTCTTATCAAGTTCTTCAAAGTTTTTGTTCTAAGTATCTTAGGAATACAAGATGAACAACAATCTTAAGGAAATTAATATATTGTTGGTATTTCTTGTATTCTACTGATTGAAGCAAACAAATCATTGAAGTAGAAGATTAATGCACTACTTATTCAGAATTCGGTGCCTTGTTTAGCAAGATCGAATTGAGAATGTACTAGAAATATTGGTGGTATTTCGGTTAAAGATTACACCAGGTAACCTTCTTATTATTTATCTAAGTAGGAAAATAGTATCTAAAAGTTAATTCTTTTGATATTTATCATGTATATCTTTTGAAAAAGCTCTGCAAATCATATGTTTTGGAATGAATTTTCCTTGAAAAATAATGATGTCTTTAAAATTCTTTAGTTTGCAGAATGAGAGATGCACATTTTTGTTTGATAAAATAGTACGTCAAAATGTTATTGTTGGAAGGCTATTTGAAAAGAAAAGCATTTCTATGTGATAATCTAAGAATATGTTTTATTCTGTTTGGGAAAAAAAACTTTTGTAGTTTTGTACTCCTTGTGAATTTGATCGTGTCTGACTTTTGTAGAGTAAAAACTTTTATAGCTTTCTACTCTGGATAAATAAGGCCATGCAATTGGTTTGAAGAATATGAAAATTTCATCTAATAAGTCAGTGTTGTACTTTTTGTTTTCTATAAACTTCATTGTTAAATAGAAAAATTTGTACAAAAGTTTTTGTCTTTATTATTAGTATTCTAAATACTAAGTGGTATGTCTAATTGTGATAGATAAAAGACCAGTGGCTTAAAGTGTGTGATTTTTTGTGTCTGTAGTAGGTGCCTCTATGAAATGAATTTTGACACTATGTAAAGACTGTCAAAGAGACCTGAAGCACTATAATTCTTTCGTAGAATAATATTTTCAAAAGAGGTTTCATGCTGCCATTGATAGTCTGGGAAAATATGTGGAAAAATTATTTTCAACTATTTGAAAAATATTTTTGAGATCATATTTCAAAATGTGGGGGATTCTTTGCTTATGACAAAGTAAAATTAGACTTAGTGTCTAATTTAAATTTGGAGCACAAGCTATGAAATTCGGTGATACTTTTTGTATTATGTTAGACCCACAAAATTCTTGGAGTATAATTGATAATATGGTCGTTTAGTTTCTCTTTTACTAGTATATGGTATGACTAGTATGAAACTACCAAATTATATGTATACTTGTTCAAAATAGTTGAGTTCTTTTATGAAAAAGTTCCCTTAAAAGGTTGTGATTTTTCATGAAAAGATATGTCCATTAAATATAACTATTTGTATAGACATGAATATTGGTGAATAGTCATTTTTCATGTTTTGTAAAAGAAGCATTTGGACTATATTGCCTTTATTGGACCTAATGAAACTTTGTTCATGGGTAGTTCTATAACAATCAAATTAAAAGTTGTGGAAAGGTCCTTCCAAAAAGGACATTTGACAAGGTGATGACTCGAAACAATGTTTGTATCACACAAAATTGTAAGAAATAGGAATATATATTTGTGAGAAAAAGCTACCTCACGGAGATCTTATCAAACTAAATATTTTTATTTTATCTTACTTGCTTGAGTCAAACTGTTTGTGACATGAGCACTAGGGACATGTCAATTACAAATTCTTGTAAGGAAAACTAATCAATTTAAAAGTTTTGTCTAACTTTGAGTGCAATAGATAAAAATGTCAAGTTTGTGTGGAATCTAAGTATGCTGAGCATTCTTATAAATCTGTTGAAAAAGGAATTCTAATCCTTTAGAGTTGATTTACACTGACATTTGTGATATGAAGTCAATACCATCTCGTGGTGGGAAAAAGTATCTCATAACTTTTATTGACAATTGCATTTGATACGGTTATGTCTATTTTGCTGAATGGTAAGGGTGAAGCAATAGTAACATCTAGGCAATATAAAATTGAAGTTGAAATCAGTTGCGAAAAAAATAAGAAGTGAAAGGAATGGAGAATATAAATTTCCTTTTGCAGAAATATGTTTGAATGAAAAAAAAATGAACTTTGAAGGAAATAATGGTTGCATTACTTATAAGTTCAGGTTTGCCACAAAACTTGTGTGGAGGAACTATCCTTACTGCAAAGAGAACAACAAAAAGTTTTGTCTTTTCATAAAGAAAGCAATTTTATTTGTTCATGACACAATCTATTCCATATGAGAAGTGGAAAGGAAGGAAAATCAGCTTGAAATATTTCAAAGTGTGGGGTGTCTAGCCAAAGTCTAAATGCCTATTCCTTAAAGGATTAAAATAAGACCTAAGATCCGTGGACTGTAAAATTAGACTTGAGTAGTCTAGCTTAGTGAAAAGTCTAAATGACCTTGTAAAGAACAAAAGGAGAATGTACTTAATAAAGAGATTCAGACGTGTAGTAAATGGCAAAGGACATCTACTACCTTCATAGCTGATTTTGTAACATTTCCTATGTCTTATGTGGACTCATCCTTTTGGAAAGATCGTGTCAATAGTGAGATTGGTTCAATCTTGAGCAATCCTATTGGAAGTTGGTTGGTCTTCCTCCAAGAAATAAACTTTTGAGTTCAAAGGGAATTCTCAGAAGAAAAATAAAAGTCGATGGAACTGTTGAAAAATATAAAGCAAGACTTTTTGTCAAAGGCTTTAGACAAAAACAAGGTCTTGACCTTGTCGACACATACTCTTCAGTAACTAGAGTCACATTCATTCGGATGTTAGTATTATTAGTTGCAATATATGACCTCCAAATTCATCAAATGAATGTGAAAACAACTCACTTAAATGGAGAATTGGAGGAAGAAATTCACATGGAACATCCCGAGGATTTTGTGGTTCCTAGTAAAGAAAAGAAAGTGTGCGAACTTATTAAGTCATTTTATGGACTAAAGCAAGCACTCAAACAATGACATAAGAAATTTGACCAAATCACGTTGACAAATGGATTTAAGAATGTGGAAGTGATAAATGTGTTTACATTAAAATCACAAGGTCATTGTTTGTTTGTATATTGTTGACATGTTGATCATTAGTAGAGACACTAATGACATAAATGATATTACACGTATGCTAGAAAGCAAGTTTGATATGAAAGATCTTGGAGTTGCTGATGCGATCATAGGTATAAGAATCCTTAGAACTCTATAATGTTTAGCATTGTCACGATCTCATTGCATTGAAAAGGTACTTGACTAGTTCAAATATTTGAATTTCAATATTGTCAAGATTCCAATAAATGTGAGCTTTTCATTTGAAAAGAGTGAAGGTAAAAGTGACTCACAGTTGGATTGTGCTAGAGTATTGGGAAGTACGATATATATCACGAAGTGTGCGCGATCAGATATAACATGTGTTATTAATGAACTGAGTCGGTTCACAAGTGATCCCAGGTGAACTCATTGTAGATAATGAAAAGAGTTTTGGGGTATTTATGAAATACTCAAAACTATGTCTTGCATTATAGCAATATCCAACAGTATTGAAAGGATATAGTGATGCATATTGGATCACCGGGATCAAATAAAGTAAAATCTACGAGTGGATATATATTTACTCTTGGTGGAGGAGCAGTCTTTTGGAAATCTTCCAAAAATAAATGTATCGCTAGCTCTACAATGATCTCTGAGCTAGGTGCTCTAGATAAGACCGGTGAATAAGTTGAAAGACTCCGAAATTTCTTGATGAAAATTCTTTTTTGGCCCAAACCTTTGGCATTAGTATGCATAAACTTTTATAGTCAAGATGCAATAAGTAGGGCATGGAGCATGATGTATTACAAAAAGTTTCGTCATATAAGACATAGACATAATACCGTTAGAATTCTACTCTCTAGTGGACATGTAACGACCTATTCCCGTCGTTATAGAAAAGCCAATGGGGAAAAAATTTGGGCCTGAAAACTTTTCGTTGTAACTTGGAATTTCTCAACCTAGACTAAATCGAAGTCAGTAAGGTCTAGGAAAATCTGGTAATAATTTCGTGGTCTAATTATGAATTTTATCATATGGGTAGATAGTTAAGACGTTCAGAAACCCGTACGACTTTATAAAATTGAATTCGGACGAGTAGAACTCCCAAAACTTATCTTAGCGTGTATATGTATTTTCTGAGTGTCATGGGTTGAAGGTGTGTTGTGAAATGGGGGTTTGAAATTATTAAATTTGCTCAATGGTTCCGTGCAAGCTGCTAAGGCGGGATTTTCTCGCCAGGGTGGGCCGCTGTAGCGGGGTGAGGACCGTTGTGGCGGTACAGACGCGACTTAAGTCGGAAATAAACCCAAAAACATTTTCTTCTGCACTTTTTGACTTTGAGTGCTAGGAGACGACCCCAGGTGTTTTCTTGACAATTTTTTTCCATTATTGAGGCTAAATGTAATGGAAATTATGGTGGTAAAAGCCCTAATATGGGTATGGGGTTCATGAGTTTGATCTAGGCTTGATAAAGTTGATTGTAATCCGGGTAATTAAACATCGTTTATTGATTTATGTGTTATATTGATTTTTTGTGGACCAAGAACAAGCGGAAAGGATCCGAAAAGGGAAGAATCAAGTTTCTTAGGGGATTCAAGCTTTGTTTGAGGTAGGTGATGGTTGTGATTTCATGTTGTGTGATATATGTTTGTTCTTACTTTATTATGGTGCATGTATGTATGTGAATGTTGCATTTGTTGATCACACTAATCGTAAATAAGGATCGACGGATAATTGAATGTCATGAATCATCACTTGATTGTATGATTATGAGAATGTACTTTGTGATTGTGATTGTGGCCTGATGAATGGATCGGATTTTGCGTTTCGACACACTAACTGAGATCGATTGCCACGTACCGGCATAAACATTGGAACGGGTGTCACGATCCAACACACTAACTTGGAACGGGTACCACGTACCGGTACATGAACAGTTTGGGTGTGGGTTCCATGAGAGGACCATTGACTTGTCATAAATGTATATCTTGAGAATTGTGAAATTGTACGTTGTTCATAAGTTATGTTGATATTGTATATGTTTGGTATATGCATGTTATTATTAAGTTGTAATGGCTTATGTATCTTGCACTTAGTGGGATAGCCGTGTGATCCTACCAGTAAATTGTGGTTGTGTACTGATACTGCACTTGCTCTTTCTTTGTTGAGTACAAGACATCTTCAAGCGACTATTGACAAACCTCGCTTAGAAGATCAGTGATCAATAGAATTCAAGGGTGAGCCAGTTCTTTCGGGCTGCCAAGAGTTCTCTTTTCGTCTATGTCCACATTTCGAGCTTAGACTAGTACTTAGGATTTCTTATGTTTAATTGGATTGTACCCATTTTCTTAGACTTGTTGAACTTTAGATGTTTTGGTACATTGACTTTCAGGTTCTAGGTGTTATTCCGCATTTGTTTTTGTTGTTAGACTTTTGTTTGGAGTTTATGGGAACTCCCTATTTCTTCCTTAGCATTTAAATCTGATTCCGTATCTTTAAATGCCTTAGTTTTTGGTTAATTTGTTAGTTTGGGTTTAAGTAGTGATTCTCCTACTGGAGGATTAGTGTGGGTGCCAATCACGATGGTCTGGGTCGTGACAGGAATTACCACAATTGACTATGTAAAGTCAAAAGATAATGTGTCGGACCCACTTACAAAAAAGGTCAAACTTGACAGAAAGTTGAAAGATCATCTAAGGGAATGGGTTTACAGCTTAGGACAAGTCATCATGGCGGTAACTCTACCTAGCAGACAGGAGATCCTAAAAGCTAGTTTTAAGGAGAAAAATAAAGTTGTGACTGACGATTCGGCATTGTCAACCAACTCAATTAGTTCTCATGATGAAGACAATGCTCAGGAACAAGGATACAACATTAAGGCTTGTTAATGAGTTAATAAAGCTTAAATTTTTTAATGATTTTCTAAGTTTGGCAGACTTGATAGAATAGTGTATATACGTGATAACACGGTAAGAAATCACCTATGTGAGTGTGAAATGTAAGTCGCTTCAAAGAGGATAATTGTCAAAAGTCCATCTATCTATACACTCATGAAACCAGGAGGTGCTTATGGCTGAAACGAACAAAACCGTAAGAACCATAAATGGTGAAGGGTTGGTTGTGTGACATATGGTTGTCTAGGTATACACCAAAAATTGACGATTCAAAGATATCAAATATACCGATTGACCGAGTATATCCGACATATGTTCACTACGAAAAGTTCAAAGGGAAACCTACTTTTCCAAATGCAATTAATTCTTGCTTGTACAGTACACACACTTGTCCGTTTCTTTGTCTTTGAGTCATTCCCCATTCATGCGGGGGATTGTTGGGTTATAAAAGGTGTGAATGGAAAATGAAGAATTGTGACTTTTATGCAGAGTTATGACTTTTATGAAAAGTTGCGACTTTTATAAAGAGTTGCGACTTTTATGAAAAGTTGTGACTTTTATGAAAGGTTGTGACTTTTTTGAAGGGTTGTGACCTTTCTGGTAAGACACAATAAGAACCATTTCACACTACCCTTTGTTTTCTATAAATTGAGGGATTTCCTCTCATTTTAAGTGAACCAATTTTTTGAACTTCTTCTATTATTACTAAATCTAGTATTCTAAGTGTACTTTACTGACGTTGAGTGGTTCGCTGACACCGTAGTTTTAGGTACCGATACACCAGTGAGTAAGATCGTTCTATCCTGGGAGGATATATTTTATTAACCTCGGGTACTTAAGAGGAATAATTTCCTTAAGGGAACATTGTGCATTCAGTGGGCTCAATTCTTTAAGAAAAATATTTTGTATATTATTTCTAATCTGTTTCAGAGTTTATTTTCTCTACTGGTTTTAATTTTCTATTTTTGAAATGGTCTTTAAAATTTGTTGTTTCTTATCAAATTCTTCAATGTTTTTGTTCTAAGTATCTTGGGAATACAGGATGAACAACATATATATGGCATAATTTACATATAGGTTTTTAGATAGAAGAAATTGAAGTTCAACTAAACTTAAGTTGTGATCTTTTGTCTGTTAGATTTTTTAACTCGCATAGAATATATTTAGTATGATTTATTTACTTATAGGGTTAATAAAAAATGATGAAAGATTCGAGTAGGTTTAAATTAAATTGTGTCCTTTTAGCCATTAAATCTCCATTTGCAATGTTATAATATGACATATTTTTTCTAATAATTGTAGCATGAATATGGAAAGAACAAATATTCAACTAGGTTTAAATTGTAACCTTTGAATCCATTAAATTTAACCCACAAAAAATATAGTATGTGATAATTACACTCTGTATGTGATTGTTGTTTGTTCTTTCATTTTTACTTATACAAGTAGACTTTTTTATTGCGTTGATCAGGGAAAGACATGACAAGGAACATGAAACTTACGTGAATGTAGAGATTATCCTAAGCCCAAAAGTCAAGACTTTTTTTATTTCTTGATAGGGAAACTTTATTGATTGAAACTAAAAAAAATGATTTTGTACAAAGAAGAATTTACTAGTTAAGTTTAAATTTTGACCTTTTAACTGTTAATTTAGAAATTTTTTTAATATAACAAAAACAAAAATTGAGCATGATTTGATTTTAAATATAATTGAATAGTATTCTTAAAATGAAACAAATTTTTCTTTTCTTTCCTCAATATGTGTAAGTACATTAGTTTTGTAAGTGTCTTGTGTAATTATTTTATGCATTGCTTTTGCTCGAAACTAATTTAGAAATTCTTTTAATGTAACAAAAACAAAAGTTGAGCATAATTTGATTTTAAATATAATTGAATAGTATTCTTAGAATGAAACAAAATTCTCTTTTCTTTCCATAATGTGTGTAAACAAACACATTAGTTTGATAAGTGTCTTGTGCAACTATTTTATGTATTTATTATGCTCGAAACTATTTTAGGAATTTTCTTAATGTAATAAAAACAAAATTTGAGCATGATTTGATTTTAAATAAAATTGAATATTATTCTTAAAATGAAACAAAATTCTCTTATTTCCTCAATATGTGTAAACACATTAGTTTGGTAAGTATCTTGTGCAATTATTTGGTGTATGGGTTTTGCTCGAAACTAATTTAGAATTTTTTTTAATGAAACAAAATTAAAATTTGAGCATGATTTGGCTTTTAATATTATTGAAAGCAATATAAAATTTCTACTAAATATGATTTCTTTTAAAATTGGAGAAAATTATAATGTACTTTTATAGCACTGCAACGGGTTTAATCATGCACATATCTTTATTTAATATTCAACAAATATTTAAGTTTTATTAATGATTAAATTAATTTTTATTATATTATTGAAGTATTTTTTTAAATTAATATTTCAAAAATTATGGCCAATATTTGAAATTTTCACTTGTTTCAATATCTTTTCATCCTACAAATAGGAATCAATCCTAGGCAAAGTAACACACAACAAAGACAAAATTCATTTGATCCCCTATATTCTAGAACACATTTCTGCTCCTCTTCCCCATCTTTAGTCATGACTAGAAAGAAGGTGAAGTCAGATTTTATTGAAAATATCATTGCGAGGAAAGCCTCATACCAGAAAAGACAAAAAGGATTCTTGAACAAGGCTCATAAACTCAACACCCTTTGTGGTGTTGAATTGACTATTGTCGTCTATAGTCCTTACCACGAAGAACCAAAGGTGTTTCCAAACCATGAAACCATTACCAATACCTTTACAAACTTTAAGAAGCTTCCAGAGTTGGTTCAATAAAAAAACATGGAAACACAAGACAGGAATACCAATCAAAGGATCTCGAAAATAGAGGATAAATTTCGGAAGGTAAGGGAGGAAAACAAGATCATGGAGTTAACAAATCAAATGTATAAATTATTGAATGGAGAACATATTCCCACTAATATGCAGTTGCACGATCTCAATGATCTTAGTTACGTAATTAATCAACACCTCAAACAAGTACATGACATGATCAAAGCAAAGGCTCCACATCGAATGACCCTCAATCTACTGCTAGACCATTAGTTCTTGGTGGGAACAACTGCGACATGCCAAGGGCTTCTCTATTGGCCTCTGTTGGTGCTCTAGTATCCGTGGTACCTCTTGTGGCTCCATTTACGATTCCTGGTGGGACCAACTTTGAGAGGTCAATTATGGCTCCTCTGTTGATCACAGATGTAACATCAATACCAACTTTGCAGGTTCCTTCTTCATCATCTTCATAAATGTTTTCTCCTATAGTTTCACAAAGGTATCCTATAATACCTCATCAAATGGATCTTAAAAGGACTCCTGAAATAATGGCCTATCCGATCCCTCCAACAACAATGACTTATTCGATGCCTTCACTGATGATTGCACCTCCAAGGTTTAATTTAGTGTTTCCTTCAATGGCACCACAAATAGATCATTCGATGAATATCCTTTCAATGAGTGAATAATCACCAATGGATAACAATCTTAATGGCTCATTTGGCATTCCACAGAGTCCTTCATTTTCTCAGTTGTTAAGCTTGAATGATGATGAGATAATGACTTTATTGGATGATACATCTTTCGACATTAATGTTCAAGATCCAAACCACCCCGCCACTGTTGGGATATATACTATTAACCATATGTTTAAATATAATATTTATTTAGTTTTAATAGATTATATATTCGTTTATGGTGTCTGTTTACTTATATAGTAGATGATTTAGTGTATATAGTTTTAGTTTATACAAAGAAGATTAAATTATGGGTTCTTGTAAGTATAAAGTTTTTATTCACAATCTAGGATGGAAATTGGACATGTCATCGTACGATTGTAGCACAAGATTATATATAATTTATCTTGATTATGGAATCAGAACGGTATAGTTCCAACTTATTGTGCTAGTGCATTTTGTATGTATTGAACGAGCCTGAGTAGAGATAGTTGTTTTAGACTGACTGACAAAAACAAATTCTCTAAACTATTAAATATACTTATATTCTCAATCCTGATATAACTATTATGATCTATATACATTAATTATAGTTTTGATTTATTAAAATGTGAGATTCTGAGATGAGTCAATTTACCTAGTAGATTGGATGATAATAGTATATATTGGTGAAAAAATAAGTTAGTTGATGAAATTCATGTCTTGTTATAGAAATTGATTGATATGCCTTTTTGAGAAACTTAAAAGTTTTCATCGTGTCAAACCTTGCAAGTGGATTTATGAATCCAACACATGAAATAAGTTAAGTAGTGCTCTAAAGGAAATTAATCACTGAATTAAATTCGCCAGTAATTTAATTTATTGATTAGTATCTGTAATCTTAACATGGAGAATTACATAAGTGTTTAATGGGAAATTTCGAAGTATAAATAGAGGAGTGCAATTTCGAATTTCTAGTGGAATGTAATTTATTATGGTAATAATAATTCAAATTAATTATTTGGAATTATTTCCAGAATAAAAAGCCTCAGTAATTAATTTTGTGATCCATATAGTGCACATATTTAACTATAACTCAGAATCCTATTTCTAAGGGGAAAAAAAAGGAGTCAGGCGTGTGTTTCTTGTTTTTCAAGAAAACTGGGTTTTCTTCTCTTTTTTGGATTGGGAAGAAATCTCTATAAATAGAGATTCTCCTAACCTAGAAAAAGATTGATTAGTTTTCTATTCGATACTTGCCCAACCAAGTATTGAGAGAGTTCGGATGTGAACTTGTGATCATTATAGAAGACTGCTGCAAAGTTATTGTCTATCTTGTGGATTCGCTTGAAGATTTTTCTAACTTGGGAATTCAATTGAAGGTATCTACTCACGCTTCAAGAATTAATTCTTAAATTAAATTTCAGCATGTTTACGTTTTCTAACATAATTATATATGTTCTAGCATAAATGTTTTAGTTATCTATTATTCATGTAAATTGTATGATTCTGATATGCTTCCACTGTGCATATAGATTTCAACAGCCACAATAACTTATAAGGATCTAGGACCAATGTCTAATTATAAGTAGAAATGTATGTACTTTAATTTCATATAAATTTCTAAGCATGACAGTAGCACTTTTTTGTGTGATAAATTTAAGTATGAGAACATCTATCTATATATAATAGGAGAGGAAAAAGCGTCACGTGTCAGCACCACAAAAAATCTCTAATTCTTAATTTTTAAATTATAAATTAATTAAATAGAGTTAATTTAATTTAATTTTACTTAAGGGAAAAAAGTAACTGTTTTAGAAGACAAATTAGAATTTTTGTTTTTTTTAAATGAAAAAAAAAACGTTAGATGTTAACAGACAAGTTGGATTCTTATAATTTTGAGTTTTAGAAAAACAATTAT